>JACMIF010001114.1:0-27163 GCA_014805445.1 Diplogasteroides magnus | reverse complement strand
GCTTGTGAAATGAAGAGACGCGAGTGAAAGGTCAGGATCATTTGCATTACGTCCTTGCAAATGCCCGGTGTCCGAATTTTTTCTAAGTTTTTGTGCTATTACTGTAGAGCACGATAGTATACCACTTTTTCTTCTGAAAAAAAATACAGAGTATGGATTCAGTCATGGAGATTCCAAATCCGTTGTTATCTCCGCGGCCAAAATGGGGTTTTTTTACAGGAAACATAATTGAAACTTCTAGAATGCCATAAATGGGAAATTTGCATATAATACCATACACCAAAATTCTGTGGCAACTTCGTCAATGTCATGTTGATCACTTCCACGCATTTTGGCAGGGTGAAAATCAACCAAAAATGTGAAAATTACAAAACTGCCCTGAGGGCATATAAAATCAATGAAACATTTTCATGCGAAATAAAGCGCGCAATCGTGATCAGCGTGGTCGATATAGTAAAGAGAAAATGTTTTCATCAAGGTTTGTGAAAAGTGCTGTAGCAATGGTTGTTTCACTCTCTGAGAAGATCTGTGTTATTAGAAGAGACTGACAAATTAAGGTTTTTAAAACGAAAATTATATCCATTTCTCATTCGTCTAATTCCCTCGGAGCAGTATTCTGCCACATGATAGAAATAGACGAGAGAGAAATGCACAAAATTGCCGTTTCAGAAACTGTTTGTCAGATGATAAAAATACCTAACAATATGTGTCCGATCTTGAATGATTGCAATTTACTAACCGGGTGCATATGATTGCGAAGCAGAAATGGAAGGAGAAGAACCGTAAAAAGCAGACACAATGGGAAATGACTCGGGAGTTGAAGACATCGGAAGATCAACGTATTCCTCGATGCACTTGTACCTGAAACAGCGATTACCGTATCTGGAAGGGCTACGGTAGTTCAATCGGGTCAAACATTCTGTACCTTTTGACCCTCATCGGTCCTCCTCTCCTGCCCGATTGTGGTGGCTGCAGTTGATTCAGATGTCGTTCGTAGTTGTCGACGATAGAGAGGGATAGGGTGGGATTGAGAAGAATAAGGATGAGGAATAAGATCACCATCGTCTTGGTCTCCTAATCCATTCAGTCTAATCCCCTGTCAAAAGGACACCAAAAATGATTGCGGATGTCAACAAAACCCTGCCCTCTTGCTCTTTTCCCTCCTATTTCTCTTCATTTGCTCTTCTATCTCAATTTCATTCTTTTCAGCTCATATCCTCTGCAGTCTGAGACCTCACCTTGTCCTTTAGAGTCTACGCACTCTACCGTATCCCTCCACTCTCTCCTTTATCCTCTTTGGTCACTTTCCGGAAATGTGGGACACCTGCCATATGGTCCGTGCAGCCCTTCCCCCCCCCCTTTGCCTATTTGACCGCCTCCTTTCGATTTCGATGATGAGGCTGAGTCACAACGAGAGGTTAACGAGTTTAACAATGCAAACAGACGACGAGAATTAGTAAATTTACTAGAAAATGAAAGATTAAAACTGTCTACTACTTACCTGTGGTATGAAGGCATTGATACAATACCGTACAGCATAAATCTATTTCTAGTACTCCTCTTCCACACACTTGCTCCTTTATTCTAAGGAGCTACTTTGCCTTACGAAGTCAGTACTGGATAGGATATCCTAGGTATGATTGTGATGAGAGTGGCTGACTTTGAACCTCAACCGCATATCATAATGACACGCCCACTAGGAAGGAAATGAATGGTTGTACTCGTTAGAGGAGAGATGAACGAGCACTAATGGATAAGGATGAACGTTCCTTTTCCTCCCTCAACTCTTCTTCGTATGTGTCTTTAACCAGCTATGAAATACGGCTGAGACAGAGGAAGTACGACGAAAAAGCATGAATTTGTGTTGAAAACCCTAGCGAACACTGTCTCCGCAGCCATGTTGTGTGTAGGCATTCAGAGATAAATTGATGGGAATAGGAAAAGGAGTGGCAAGAATGTAACCTCGCTTATCCCAAGTGTTCAACCTCCTCCTTCTCCCCTCAACTTTCAACATCATCAAACGTTAGTGCAATAGAGATTGAATATTTTTTCATCTTTTTTTACAAACTGATTCTATACTTAAGAAATGCTCAAATCTACATACATATATTTACTGTTCGTTTCAAAGTCTAAAAGGAAACTACAATGAGAGCTGTGCAGGTTGATATTGTGTCCTTGTCAGTGCATGACATTCGATGTTTCCACTCAGCTTTTAACCTCACTTTCCATTTTCTTCTTGTCTAAACTTTCCCTCTTCATCCCTTTGCGTAGTTGGATTGATAAAAATCGAACTATGGGAATAATGTCGCAAATTTTTAGAGGTGTGAGCATCAGCGTTGTGGCCTCTCCGACATGGTCGGAATCGGGCGTCAATTATTTCGTTCCGCCCTGATCACCGTTTCCGCCCTGTTAGTCGTTGATCACGTGGAAGGTTGTGGCCAGTGGAAATGGTGCACGGAGTGGCTCTATGCTCCTCCGAAAGTGATTGGGTACAATAAGGTACGTTAAAATGAGATATTGTTCCTCGTCATTTATGTGCTTACACACAAAATATTTGCTTGTTTTCTTCTCCATCTGGTAAATTGTTTTTTGCGGAAATGATTTTCCTGCTCATGACACAGAGGTGCGGATTTCTTAGTTCTAGTCAATGAAGACATTGACAAAAATATAGAGAAAAGAAAAAAGAGCAAAAACAAAAAATACTATCTGAAACTTGCACATTCAGGTACCTCTGTATGATACAGTTCCTCCCTATGTTACACCGGACACGTGAGTGAACTATACTTGTTTCATATAAAAAATATCCATGCACTTCGCTCATAATCATTTCTAGAACAACAACTTCAACCACTACGACGACCACGACGATAACGTACTCTTCTTATAATTACATTTGCGTATTTTTTCTTCAAACAACGCAATATTCACATTCTCTCCTCAATATCAGCTGTTCCCTTTAGTCTTTCTCCTGATCCTGACTACGAACTTCCTCGACTACCCACGTTGCCACCAGGAGTACCCGAGTTTCCCGAATACGAGGACCCAATCACCACGACTACTGTGTAGGGTCATGGTTTACTTCAATCTTGTTCTCTGTTCGCATCTTTTCATCTTGGTTATGGTATTACAAACGGTGAACAGATGTGCTTAACAGACTTGATAAAAGCGAAAGTAAGCGTTGGTATCATTTTAGTTCGGCTCTGTATAAAAATGTAACAATGAAGACTTTTTGCAGACTTCCTAAGTTCCCTCCAGGATTTCAGACAGAGTGAGTGACGATGTTCACTGTTCCTTTCACAACTTTTCCATTTCAGAGTTCCACCAGCGACGACAACCACGACGTTCGTTATATAACACAAGTTTTGATGCTAGAGAATAGATTTCAGCACAACAACAACCACTGCAAAGGTTCCTGAACGTGAAATAGAGGTACATAAGACTAATGTTTCTAAATCAATAGCCAAATGAATTTCTCATTCTTCTAATCTCACGGAGCTGCTGTCTATCGAATATAGAGGCGATCTCTCCGCGGAGACTAGAACAATGAGAAATTTATTTGGCTACTGATTTACATGCCCTACATTAGATTATTAATAAGTAATGCTATACAACATCGTTCCAGTGATAGTTATGAAAGTTGATAGATTTACAAATCATGAATAAAAATGGCTTTGTTTGAGATCGTCTACATCTACCCTCCACAGCCTCCTCGGATGCCATTCCCACTCTTACCACAATTCACTCCACCCATTGATCCAACCACAAAGACAACAACTGTTCCAACTACGTGAGACCAACAACACTTTTATGATGTGCATGTCGGAATTCGAGCTTCCTAAATATTTCGCCTGAGCTGTCATTTAGGTTCATGATATAGGTAATAAAAACACTACCACTGGAAAATATTGCAAAAGACGAGACAAGAGGTTCTAATTCTCAGAGTCAGTCATTTTGGCTAATCGAATGACTTGATTTTACTTTAGCACCACGACCACTGCGGCAACCACCACGACGCCACTTACAACGTAAGCTCGCCCTATTTATTACAATATTATTTTTTAATATTATAATGTTTAGTAGGTGCTTGAGCTAAAAGTTTCTATGATACATTTGATTCTAGAAATATCCATTGGATTCGATACGAGATACTTATTGTTAGATGCGAGGTGTTGGATCCCTAACATGTTATTTTCAGCACCACAACGACGACGACGACTTCTACAACACGTATTCCATTTGTACTTAGGTTTGAAGTAACATTTTGTTCAGCTCCAACAACCACTACCACTACATTCTGGCCGACCCCTCCTACTCCTTCCTATGTCACTCCTCCTCCAACTCCTGATCCACGTTGTTCACAACCACCAGATGACGGTGGTCCTCCCCTCCCTCCCGGTCTATGTGACCCCATCAATCGACCGGGAATATCCGCTTTTGATAAGGATCCAGGGTATAAGACAGCACCACCCGGTCACTCGACCACTAGTACCACTCTTATTACCACAACTGGAAGACCTACCAGTACGAGTACTACTCCAACAACGACAACGACAGTGTTCAATCCATTGTTCTTCACGGACTTCCTCGAGAAGACAACTACGCCTCAGAGAGTGGAAGGAAGGATAGAGACACTGCCTACGTTCCCACCAAAATTTGCGAAGGACATCGACCCAGACCCACAGTTCCCTTCGCATAACTACATTACGGACACTCCAGACTATAGAATAACATCTATTCCAACCCCTACACCGAGATACATCACTGCAGATCCTCGATATCCCGAATCGTTCTCTGGACATCCAATGAATCCACTGTCTCATAATCCATCGTATGATAAGGAGTACCCACAGACTATTCACCCTGGAGATCCAGCTGATCCACATCATCCAGGATATTCCACAACTGAACCACGTTATCCGCAGCCGCATGAACCTCGATATCCCGAATTCTACTCAGGACAACCGAGACATCCGCTACCTCATCTTCCCCCATCAGATAGGGAGTTCCCAGAGAGTGTGCACCCCGGTGATCCACATCACCCTTCTTATTCCACTTCATATCATATTGGTGATCCCCACAATCCAGGATATTATACCCCTGACCCCCGTCATCCAATATCAGATCCACGGTATCCACCGCACGGATCTTATTCCTCCCCCGACCCTCGGTATCCAAGCAGAAATCCCGATACTCCTTATCCCGGCTCATATTCTACCGCGGACCCACGATATCCAGAGGCATCCTATTCCGCATACCCTTCTTTGCCAAATCCTTCTGGGAGGGAGTTTACCAACAGTTACTTTCCAAAGGACCCGTCTTTCCAACCTGGAGACTATCGACATCAGAATCCTGCGTATGCCTCTCCTGATCCCCGCTATCCACTTCCTACGACAACGGATACTCAAACGATGCGCTTCGACTATGCGACAAAATACGGTTGGTCGTTTTGAGAAACTATTTGTGCCTCACAATCAGAAACAGTTTATTAGTTTGCTTAAGGTAGTCAATGTGAGTGTCTGCAGTACTGTCATGCACATTCAGATCCCTCACATCCTCAATCACCTCATTTCACCACTACACATCAACATCCTCAGTTCATTTCAACATCCACAGCCACTCGCAGTCCATTCAAAAACGATCGAATAGGCCAACCACTCTTGGAGGAAGTATTCACAACTACACCACCAGATGGCAATCACCCAACACTTGTGCTTACACAGAACTCCCGTAGAACCATCCAGCCGAAGATGCCAAAAGGCGATCAATTCAAACATCCGAATCCCAGCTCAAAGGAGCTGACACAATCTCCGATCCATCCTCGCCACCCCAATCAACCACATGCAAACATACCGTATGGCTCTACGACATCGATTCCCCACATTACACCTCATCCTTCGCAGTCTCCATTTTATGCTCACAATCAACAACATCACACCACCCCTGATCCTCACTATTCTGGTGAATCCTACTCTGCTGTTTCTAAGTTTGACCCTTCCTATCCCAACCCATCCTATGCATCTCTACAGCATGGATATCGTCCAACACCGGATCCCCACATTACATCTCACTCTTCTGAGTCTCCTGGTTATCCTCACCAACATTACTCTACTTCGGATCCTCATTATCATGATAAGTCTACGTCAGGTCGTCATCCTGAATATAATCAGTCTACGGAAGATCCACGCAGTCCAGAACGTCAGTACTTTTCTACGACTCCACACTATCCAGAAACCGAACTTCGTTATCCCACCACCACCTCTTCCTATGCCACATCACCAGAATATCCCACGAAACACGGTACACCACTATTAATATAACCATAGCATCATACACACGATAAGTTTGCAGTAATTGAGCACAGAGTGTGAACACTGTTTCAGGCATCTTTGGTTTACAAGCATCACAAATCTCCACTTCGCAATATCCTAACGTGGTCCTAGTAGCAAGTGCCTTTCCAAGAATTGAGCTACTAAACAGAACGCAGGTGATACAAAACAACGCACCTCCTCATAAAAGCTTGTATCAAACACTGCGCAATTCTCCCGAATCCATTAATGTGAATCGGCCACCTGAACCAAACAGTCCACCATCATCAGATTTCAACAGAATCTTGAATCCGGAATGGAATGAGACTACACAGCTTCTTCATTCAAAATATACTATTTCTGGTTCATACGTAGCGGACTTTCCAAGGTTGATAAAGGAGCTTGCCACAGCACCGCGTCAACTGCATCCTTTAGTACAGGTAACTACGACGAAACTAAGTGAGTGTTGTGAATGGTTGACGTAGTGTGAGTAATGCACGTGTATTCAGATGCCTCGTTTAGTCAGCACATATCGAACACATCCACCACTGCTACTCCTCTTATGGCGATGATAGCAAGCAAAGAGTCACTGGAAGATGATGTGAAGACTGCATTCATACCCACCTTTTCTGTACAGTCTCCTTCTTCATCGCCCCAACCGGCATTGCTGTTCACAATGCCATCAACTAGTACTTCTCCACCACAACTCCCTATTTTGAACACAACTCAGTTCGATGTGATATTACGGCACTCACCAACTCCACGAATCACAAACACCGTTGCCGTGAACTCGACCACTACTGCACCATCCTCGTCTATGGCTGGTACCACGACACCATCTTGCTCTTCTGAACCTGACTCTTAAGGCCTCGAGGTACCGAAGTACAAGGAGGAAGACTTCGGTCCTCCAATTGTACCTGTGCTGGACAATGGAATCTTTCGTCCAGGCGAACCAGATTTTGGACGAGAACTGGAAGAACCGATGATCGATCCATTCCTTGGATACATTACCAAGGACAACGGACCATCGGTTGTTGAGCCCAAGCTGCCGGTGAAAGGAGACGATCGGGTTCGTGGCCTAGTATAGTTTTTTTAGAATAAATAGAATTTTGATTTATGAAAAGTTCTTATTTAGTGCTTCTGTCAGTAATCCGGTTAGACCCAAATTAGGGAAATAGGACAATACGAATGGAACTATTTCAGGTGATCCCCGAGGACAATCTTCCTCCAGGAGCTGGATACGACTACAGTCTGGCTAATCAAAACGACAAGGCCAAATCGTTCCTGCAGAAGCTCTACCACCATTCTGCAGCCGCTTTCAGAAGAAGGAGGAAACTGCTGTAGATTGAGTTGTCTGAGATCTCCTCTCAACCTCATTCATCCAACGCTCAGAACAAACAGGGATACAGAGTGCTTATTGTCATTTATTCGATGTACATATTTATTATCTTTTCCAGTTATTTATTCCATAAACGTCTGTGCTTTAATGTGTATCTTTTATGTGTGAATGATCTTGACTCTGATCACAGCTCATGTTTGTTCTCTCCTTATCGCGATCCCCTCTCTGTGAGTGGGCGATGGTGACAATACTATTGAGAAAGTGATTCTTCTTATCGGCCCACTCTTACCTCCCTTTGTCCTTTCTCACGAGCTTCTTCCTGATCACATTTGTTTCAGAAGTTGTACAGGATATTGAGGATGTCCGCAATTCGGTATGGACAGTAACTGAGCATCGTGCTGAATTTGTGTTTAGAAAGTGGTTGACAGCAGGAGTGTCTGCAGAGGGAAAGACAGTTGCAGTGACTGGGGCACATTCAGGAGTAGGCAAGGAAACAGCGAAACAATTGAATCTTGCTGGAGCTAAGGTGATAAATTCATATATTCGCAGTATTTCTAGTTGCATCGCGCTGGACAATTCTAGGGCAAAAGTAGGTTAGATAGTTCCAACGTACTAAACTATTTCAGGTTTATATGCTATGTAGACGAGAGGAAGGTGCAAATGAGGCAAAAACGGAACTCGTCAAGGTACGAAAGTATTCGAGACGAGCATATTGTTGATATCAACTGACAGGCAGGATGCGATGTAAACAGACTTATATTCGTGAAGTGCGACATGGCATTCTTCAAGGATGTCAGGCAATGTGCAAAACACCTTGAATCGGGTATGCATGACATCATCTAGATGACTAATTTTTCCGAATTATGTGTTAATTGCACACGTTGACATAGAATTAGTTTGCTTCCAGTTGTATTTTCTCAATCGTTTGACTTCAAATAGATGAATTGTTTCAGTTGAGGACCACATTGACACCCTTCTCAATTGTGCTGAGATCTCTTTGTATCTAAGACATGAATTGACTGAGGACGGGCATGAGATGACTTGGCAGTGCAATTATCTAGGTATATATATACGACACATGTCCGATATTTAAAAAAATATATTTGCCATGATTCAGGTCCATTCCTACTGACTGAGCTTCTACTTCCTCTGTTGAAGAAATCAGAGGAAGGCAGGATCATCAACATAACAAGCATGCTAAACGTAATCGTTGATCTTGTCGTTTGCGTACATTGTGAGTGATAGGAACCACTGGATCTATCTACCATTGACAACGAAGACAAATGGGACCACTTCAAACCATACGGAAGAAGCAAACTGGCTAATGTGAGGTCAACTTCTGATTATAGTCCAGAGAATTCATTGTAGATTATGCATGCACGAGAACTAACAAAGAGGCTTAGTGCACAAGATGGAAATAAGGTTAGGTGTCTACTCAACATTGTTAGGTTGATTGAAAGTGCAGATAACAGCCAACTCTTTCTATCCCGGTCCTCCTCCAACTGGCCCCGACACGATGTTGAATAACGAAATTACAAGAAGTATCAAGTGGGAAAGATAATACATTTGGAATACATATGGATCATTTCATATCAGGATTACATGTTCAGGGCTTCCCTGGTAAAGAGAGATATCGCAAAGACTTCTGTATATCTCGCACTCTCATCTGAGGTTAATGGAGTCAGCGGGAGATACTTTGTGTAAGTTTTGCTTTGAACATTCGGCCTATTATTGTTGTATGAATAGAACTTCGTTAAATATTTCATTTGCTGCGAAGTACTAAAAACAGTTTATTTTACAGAGATTGCGTGCCCTCGAAAGAATCTGCAGCAGCGTTGAATGATGTTGATTGTGCTCAGCTCTACGAATACAGCATACGAACTACTGGATTGGATATAAGTATTTAAATTCATGCATCATAAAAAACGTTCGAAATATAATTAGAATTTTTGAGAAGCAAGTGCATTTGATACAACAATTCGTTCCAATCAATTCACTTTACTCATGTACATAGTGATTACAGAATTGAACAATACACATGAGCAACACTGGGCAAAATAATGAAAAAATATAGGTATATATTTATGTATTCGAAAATTCTCGAATCTAGGTATGTATTCAAGTTTTAAATTTTATTAAAATGCAGATACTTCATTAAGGATCATTTAAATCAGATGTAAAATTTGGAAGTTGAATATTCGGATGATAGCGATTTTCCATTACGGGCGTGAGGATGTGGAAGGAGCTGCATTGTAGCTATATCCAAAATAGCTCGGTAGGGGCCCATAGGTGGGCCCTGGTTGAACTGAACACAAAATACGTTGATTTGAGAAGAACTTGTTCTCACCGCGTGAAGTGATGTTGTGATATTGAGTTGCATCGTGAAGATAGTGCAGATTGTGATTACGCACATTGGATGTGACAGGAGACGACTTCTTGCATGCTAGTTTATCCAGGATTGCTGCCTTGAGAGAATCAGAAAAGTGATCGTAGTCATCGTTTTCCCTGCAACCATAAGAATTGTATTTGATCTCCACATGGGACAATGAGTTGTGCTGTCTGAAATCTGTTTCATCTTTATTTTAGTAGCTAATGGCTATAGTGAAATAAACACGACAAGCATAACACATCAGGGTCATCAGCTGACTGATCACCCTTTTCCTTAGACTCACTTGAGCTTGTGGAGGTCTTCGTATCTCACATCAGAGAGAGCCTTGTTCATGACAAGAGGAAGACGATAACGGTCAGCGAGGAAGAGCCGTTTACAGACAGAGAGGGTACTGTCATCCTCAAATCATCTCATTAATGGTTGAAACAAAAGAAAAAGAGACAATGCAAATTCTAGAAATATCTGGTGAGTCTTCCAATACCTTTTATATTTGTTACTGCAGCAAAGGGTGCATTGAAGTAAAAAAAACGAACCACGAGAAGGTCGCTGCATTCCTTTATGACTGAGAGCACTTCGTACCGATCTGCAATTACAAGCAGTCGTTCGACGTTTGAATCATACGGCTGAACAAGTTATGCAAATGAGAGTATATCTGAATGGTTACCCTCAATCTGTCAGGATAGATGCATTTGAGAAGAAGAAGGAAGTCTGCAGCTGAAACGTCTTCCAAGGGTATTTCCTCCTTGTTCTTCTCCAGGAACTCAGAATTAAACATCGCGAAGAACGCTCCCGAGTGGATGGAGAGAATTGCCCTGAACGGCCAAATTGTCTTCCTAGTTATGAACAAGGAGACTCATAATGTCATATTCTGGATAATTACTTGTTGACGTTGAATCGCTTTCCCTCCACGACGAAAACGACGTCACTCAGAGGAGAACTCACACTGAAGTCGGTGACCGGAGCCTTCAACGGTTGCATTAGATATGATGTAGATACATATTATGCATCCAAACTGAACTGTTGCTGTGGCCTCTATATCTCACGAGTGAAACATATTCTAAACCGACGAAATAGCACGCAAAGTGAGAGACCAGGGTGGCATCCAGGTGTGATGCGCGTACTAGGAATAACAGTTCAGATAGGATGCATAATACACGAGTACACGCAGAGAAATAACTACCGAAGTTATAACTACCGCTCGAAATGAAGTTTATAACTACCAACAAAAAGTTTGGGGGCATTCTCAAACTACCGATTGGCCAGCCCGGTCGCTCTCGCTCACTATTTTGACATACGCTCTGAAGAGCGGTCGCGTCATTCTTACTGTAAGATGATGCCTCAAACTTTCCACTAGGATTTTATTGATTTTATGCTGTGAAATTTATTATATGTTTGCCTTGAATGGTTGTTGACCAATCTAAGACCCATATGTACTGAGCATCACTGCATGGCTTTCGTGTTACATGTCGAGGACAAAGTGGGAATTGTTGAAAGATATTTGATGGACAATTCATCTTCATTTCAGTGCAGTTTGTGGTTGGGAAAAGGGACATGCATCACTCACAATAAAACACTGAACAAGTTTATCGCGGGAGAACACAGACGTGCTATGGAAATCAATTCAACAATGATGCACATTTGCTTGTTTATTATCTGCCCTTCTAGACGACATTTCAACTCCGGAAGTTATTCGTCCGGTTAGTGACGTGCCTGAAGTTTCATTAGTCTTGTTCATGAACGATTCAACAGAATAAAGACATCCAAATACGACAATTTTGACAATGTAAAAAATCGATATCTCCTCTATCTTGAATGTGACGAGCGAAGAACAACGGCGTACTCCATCAATAGATTATTCGTCTCCTGGAAACAACAACAACGAGCACGGAAACATCGAACAACCTTTCTCCGGACAGATCATCATCAGCCAACCGCCAGACGTGAAGGAATGAATGAAAATGAAAGGAGCTCTATGGTGCGCTTGCTAATTTGCATGCATTGTAAACAGACCAAAGTCTCATTATCACTGTGGTCGTCTCGTTGGGCGGTCGATTCGACGATGAGGTGCGCTGTTAATGCTTGCTATTTCAGGATTTAATGTTATTTCCAGTAAAGAATGTGCAACGAAGACGGGGAAAATCGCCCCGTGAGTGAATCAGCCTTGAAGGACTTCAGGTTTAGATTGTGTTTAGGTCAATCATCTTCGTGTTATCAAGCCATCCAATATATCGACAACTTACTTTCGAAGTAAAGGTGACATAATTGGCCTTTTCATTGCAGAATCTACTCTGAATCGACTATGAACTCGTTGTCTTACAATATATTCCATCACTCCATTACTCGGAAGAATGATGACATTCTTACTGATTACATCACTACGTCTCGTCCATCTTCTTTTCCATCTTCAAAATTCGTCCATCTTCAAGATTGCTCACAATACGAAATCAAGCTGTTGCTGATATCAATTCAAAAAGCGCAATGGGCGCGTTTGTACCCCCAGGGGCATATTCTGCTACGGTACTGTCACCGATCGACAAACGCCTACAGTACTGTCATTTAGCAATCCATCACGCGATAGGCCGGGCGGTCGCCGATTTTTTCTACAGTACTTTCACCGATCGATAAACGCCTACAGTACTGTCATTTAGCAATCCAGCATGCGATAGACCGGGCGGTGGCCGATCGGTAGTTATAAATGTCTCTCCGAGCGGTAGTTATAAATTCCTGCGGGGTATCGGTAGTTATGACTGCGCATGAAACTACCGCTGAGCGGTAGTTATTTCTCTATGTGTAGGGGACTTGTTACTTAATGTAACATTTCGTAAACGGAATAAGGTTCTTGTAAAGTACAACGAACCTTGCACATTCCACTAGTTTCCAGAACCTTGATGTAAACATCGATCTTCACTTCAGTTGTTCTATGATGAGTGCCATTGGAGGGTTTCACAATAAGAAGACAAACTCAATTGGAGACAAATCGTCGTCGTCACCTTCTCCAGTTATGAATTCTTCCATATAGATTTCTTTGGGATGAATGCAATTCTTGCCCTTGCACAGCTTACTGTAACTGCTCTGATAAGATGAGGGAGAGCATGAAGAAAGATTGATACAACGACATGTATTTGACTCTTGGGTGAATCGATACTTCATTGGGATGGCTATTTTAAGTCCATTCTACTATATTGATTGAGGAATTAAATCTGCTCCTTATTCAAGTTGGCATAGATCATAAATACTCATGTTATGCAATTTCTTGTGATAACCTTGTTGTTTCTGGTTGTTGTTACTTTAAACGTTGTTGATGCCTGAAAAAGTAGCCTCTATCTCAGCATTGATGTGTTTCATTGCTCACATGGCATGACCATCCAGAATTGACAGCGTCTTTGTTACAGAAAACAAACATCTCCATTTTCTGTTTGAAGTCCATTTCGTTCCCATACACGTAGAGTGTAAATGGGAGACCAGCAATGATCTTCGTAGGTGTGTATACCCTCGATGAGTCCCATTATTGGCACTATCATTATACCTCTTTACTTTTCCGTTTGTGTACTCCCATTGAAAAAGTCTAGCCATACCACAGAAATGGAAATACTGTCAGTGTAATCGAACGAGAGCGCGTCGTCCCTGAAAGACTGCAAAATGCATTCAAATATCAAATCATTTATCACTCACAGGTATATTGTGATGTGTGATCAGAATATAAGTGTATGTTATTTAAAACAAATCAAATTTGTGCGATTTCTAACCCATTATCCTTGTAACTGTGGCTTTCATCCCTGCAATATTTGCTGGAAGTAGGAACGTCTGCATCGTCCTTATTTGGGCGAAAACGCTTCGTTGAACTACTCATGACTAAAAAAATTTCTTTTTGGGTCTTAGTCGGATGAATTGAACCTATTCTAGCATGTACAAATGCATTGAAGAAGAAAAAAGTAATTGCTGGTCACACGAAATATTCCCTTTCTCAACGAGGGAACTAAACATTACAATGGCTCTTAAGTCATCAGCTGTCTTGCTTTGACGCTGTTTTGACTGACCAATCGAAGAAAGGCCTCCTGCTCAATGTTGCCTGCTTACCGTATGCTGGGACGGGGTGGTGACACACCCAAATTGCAGAGTCCGTACTCTTTTACGGGCGAATTTATTCGTGATGCTACTGCTATATCAGCCTTTACTGGCAATGGACTTAAATAATTAACAAAAACGTATATTTCTTCGAACGCCGGTTTTTTTTGAAAACGAATGATCGTCCAAAATAACTTATAGAGCTTAATTATAAACCGCAATTCAAAAAATAACGGACCCGTTTACTTTCGTTTTCGAGAATTTTCATATCTTCAGGGCTGCTTTTTGAGCGCTTCTGGATCGTTCGTTTATATTTTTGTTTATAAAATCATTTGCCCATGTCGGCAGATGTATTTCCTACTTTGTCAAGCATTAAATCGTTTTCAGGCCGCTGCCACTTACGTGAAAACACTTGGGATCTTGCAAGATGATGGCCCCACCGATTATTCTTCTGAAGGACGGAACCGAGAACAAGCAGGGCAAGCAGCAGATTGTCTCCAACATCAACGCCTGTAATGTAGGTTTTTTTCATAATATTGTAACTAGATATGTAAATAAAGGTGAAGTTTAGAGAGTGGCAATATAATATTTGTAGGTGGTTGCTGATTCCGTTCGCACGACGCTCGGTCCTCGTGGAATGGACAAGCTGGTGGTGGACAGCAAGGGCAAAACAACTATCTCCAATGACGGCGCCACCATTCTCGTTGGTTTATCTTTATTTTGGTCGAAATATTATGTAATATTTAAGTTTTTTTTAAACTATTTGGTTGCTTCATGGAAGCCAAACATTTTGATATTGAAGAAGCTGCTCGACATCGTCTTCCCCGCCGCAGTCGTGATGTGCGACATCGCGAAGAGTCAGGATGCAGAAGTCGGAGATGGAACCACATCAGGTTTTTACCATTGTTGCATCTACTAAAAAGAAGCTTATAGCAATATTGGGTCCTCATCTGTATTTAATTATTGTTATGCATTGTCGCTATTTGCGTTTATTCAGTGGTAATTCTGGCTGCGGAGCTGTTGAAGAGAGCGAAGCCCTTCATCGAGGACGGTGTGCACTCTCAATTGCTCATTCGTGCATTCACCAAGGCTTGCCAAGAGGTTAGTGGACTAGTTTTCCAAATATATTTTTAAGGTGATTGTAAACAGCCAGCCATATTTCCTGATTTGTGAAAGGCTTTATCCTCTGACTGAAATATAATGACGTCTGGTTGCAGGCCACTTCATACCTCGACTCGCTGGCCATCAAGATCAACGGAGAGACCGCACTGAGGGACATGCTTGTCAAGTGCGCCATGACCACACTCTCCTCCAAGCTGGTACGCGGATTTAGCTATTACATTCTTAAGAGAGTATTTTAAGAATCACTAAAATTTACACATTCACTGTACAAATTGTTTTCTACCAAATAAAACCTAATTATCACTAAATAAGGTCCTATTTAGGTCTCTGCTGAGCGCGAGCACTTCGCCAACATGGTGGTGGATGCAGTGAACGTCCTCGATGATAAGCTCCCCATCAACATGATTGGCATCAAGAAAGTGGCAGGAGGAAATCTTCTGGTCAGTATTTCAGTATCTTACTTGTCATGACAATATCAGAGTGGTCCGAAAGTCATTGCGCTTTTTCGATTTTTTGAAATATCTCGATGGAAACTGAGTTGTGTTACTAAACACATATTGCATAAATATGTTCAGATCCACACATGTTTACCATTAGTGGGTGATGACGTCACTCCTTCTGTAGAGGTCATGGCAGTCTATTTCCCAACACCAATTTTGACCCCCAAAAACGATTTTTTGCCATAACTCTTTCAGAAGTGTTCGTCAAATCGATGTTAGATATTCTAAAAATTGGTAATTATTTCCTTAACATTTAGGCTTTGTTAACGCTCATGTCCTCAATCCACAAGAATGTTCTGGCCAAAAAACCGAAAAATTTCGAAACTTGCAATTTTGAACCTAACGGCACCAAACTTGCCAGGAATATAGAGTATCACAAAAGAAAATTTTTGGTCCACAGAACATCATTTTGCGCAAGTTCATTCAGAAGTTATGGCAAAAAAATGTGATTTTTCTTTCACGGAAAGAGAATTTTTGCCATAACTTCTGAATGAACTTGCGCAAAATGATGTTCTATGGACCAAAAATTTTCTTTTGTGATACTCTATATTCCTGGCAAATTTGGTGCCTCTAAGTTCAAAAGTGAAGGTTTCGAATATTTTCGGTTTTTGTGCCATAACTTTCTTATGGATTGAGAACATGAGCACTAACAACCATAGGTGGGCTGGGCTGTAATAAATTACGGGAGCACCCTGCAACTTTTGGTGGGAGCTGCCTGCAAGGCCAAAATTTTGCGTTTTCGCAGTGCATTTGAGAAAATTTTAGTGGGAGCACCCTGCGCGATGGGGAAAATTTGAGTTTTTACAGTCTATTTTGGGACAATAATTTTGGGAGCACGCTGCGGGGAAAAGTTACTTACAAAGTGTGCACATCTATGCTAACAACGCTGGTTTGTTCGGGAAATGATTATCGATTTTAAGAACACTTCTGAAAGAGTTATGGCAAAAAATCGTTTTTGGGGGTCAAAATTGGTGTTGGGAAATAGACTGCCATGACCTCTACAGAAGGAGTGACGTCATCACCCACTAATGGTAAACATGTGTGGACCTGAACATATTTATGCTATAGGTATTTAGTAACACAACTCAGTTTCCATCGAGATATTTCAAAAAATCGAAAAAGCGCAATGACTTTCGGACCACCCTGATACCGTTCGTGCATACGTTCTCCAGCATTTTATCTTGAGTTGTTCTCTTTTTTTCTATGCTAAAACTACTTCGTTCAGAAAGAAATTGAATATCGCAATATTTGCACCTTTCTATCTGATTCGAAAACGGCTTCTCTTACAAGTGCATGTATTCAGGAGTCTCGTCTTGTGAATGGCATCTCCTTCCAGAAGGCCTTCTCATATGCAGGATTTGAAATGCAACCGAAGGTGGGCAATCACAGAAAAACGAATGTGTTTTGCGAGGAGTCGGCGATGTCAAGCGCTCAAAATTGATCGTAGACTTGAATTGGGGCGTCCCAGTCAGTTGAGATTGATGCTGGAAACCAGGACTGTGTGCGATGCACATGACGAGATCAACTAGCAACAGTGATCTTAATGAATGGCCATTTATACTGTTAGAGGAAATAAGGAGGCTTCGACAAAAATTGTGACATTCCATTAATAATTGTTGGTTGCAGACGTATTCGAAGCCTCTGATCGCCCTTCTTAACGTCGAATTGGAACTGAAGGCAGAAAAGGAAAACGCAGAGATGAGAATCACCAGCGTCGATGAGTTCCAGAAGGTTTGTTTCTTCCAAGAGGAATCTTCTTCTTCTCCCGGCTCGGCAGTTGCGAATCAATGACGCTTTTTTTGAAAGCGATATCATTAAAAGGAAAAAGATCCAATTTTCAGAATATTTCCCTAACACAAATGTGATGCACACAATGTTAATTTAATGTTTGGGCGTAAATTTCATTCGATTCGAGAATGGATCATAAATGATACTGTCCAGATAGTGGATGCCGAGTGGAACATCCTCTACGATAAGCTGCAGAAGATCCATGACAGCGGGGCCAAGATTGTCCTCAGCAAGTTGCCCATTGGAGACGTTGCCACACAGTGGTTCGCTGACCGGTGAGCATCAATCCATTTGGGTCTGTCCTCATCCTCTTCTTGTCTCATGTCCATGATCTACGGGTTGTAGCTCTGCATCATTAAGATTACGGTTAGAAGACGTGAAAACAATTCGCCAACTTTCATCTAGAAAGTTTGAGCTTCATTTTCTAACAATTTTTCATGGCATTTTGAGGTCGCAAGATCTGAATATCCTTTCGACTAATGAAGTTCATCTTATTCCTCACAAAGATGCGCTTTTTTCATATCCAAATCTTAACTTGTTTCCATCTTCTCTTATCCGTATGTTCTTTGCAGAGACATGTTCTGCGCGGGCAGAATTCCTCAAGATGACCTCGACAGGACGATGACTGCTTGTGGAGGTAATACATTCGGTCGACGATCGATATATCCCGACTACGATATCTCAATAGCTTGGTCCCAAATCCTATTAATTAGTGAAATCCTCTGCTGCATTTTCTGTAATTCCGCCAGTTTGTCTTAGGTCTGAAGAACAACTCTATTTAGCTATTATAGATTACAGTACTATTCTCCATTCAGGTTCCATCCTCACTACGGTGTCGCAGATCACGAAGGAAGTCCTGGGAGAGTGCGAGACCTTCTACGAGCAGCAAGTGGGCAGTGAGAGGTATGTACAATTGCAACCCGTCTGGAATATTCTTCATGGTGGTCATGAGTAGGCAAGGCAGAATTACACGATTATCTTGTTTACAAGATCATTAAAAATGGGGAAAAACGTGGTATTAAAGATGCAATGATGGTTGTGTGCACTTGCAGATACAACTTCTTCGAGGGATGCAAGAGGCATCAGGCGTGCACTCTTCTTCTCAGAGGAGGATCAGAACAGTACATTGCAGAGACAGAGAGGAGTCTGCATGATGCAATCATGATTGTCAGGAGGTGAGGAATGTTTACTACTGGGTGGCCATCTACCATTCACTTATCTCTATAGTCTCTTTTTGAGCAATGGGCGAAAATATGAAAGGTTTTTGGGGTATTTTATATAGTTGGCAATGCCTAACTTGGCATTACGGGATCTCTGGAATCATTAGAAAAAAACGAGTTACTGCCTGTGCTACCTAGTAATTTTCGTCGAGTATGAAACTAATTGTTCTGAATTGGTAAATGAATGATTCTTCCGCTATGCTTTAATAACATAGTTATGTATTCGCATATGATTTTGCCTCATAACAGATACTAATCGATTACTCGTTGAGGGCTAAGAAGAATGACTCGATCGTTGCTGGTGGAGGAGCCATCGACATGGAAATCTCAAGGCACATCAGAGAGGTTACTTAACATATTGATTGAAAGTAATCGAAAGATGGGTTACTGCATCCAGAACTGATTATTGATTGATCTTTATTGGTAGTTATTGTCTGAACACCGTCCCTCAGTCCTCCATTCCTCTTCTTAAGGTACATGTCGGATTGGCTAAATCCGGGGCTGGGGACTCTTTATTCCCCTCTCCCTTCTACATTCATCCAATACTATTCTTATCCCCTTTTTCACTCTCTCTTCCTCCCATTCCCGTACATGCTTTCATTCCACACTATTTACATGTTGCCCATTTGTTGCATGGTAAATATATCAATAGAGTGTGAGTGACAAGATTTTCATTAAGGTCTCGAAGACGATTCAAGGCAAGGAACAGTTCTTCTGGCAGGCATTCGCACGCACATTCGAGGTTTGTTTTCGTGTTACACTGGGGGTTTAGGTAATGTGTCAGCGCTAGGTTACACAGCATTTATATCATTCTTCCATTGTTTAATTTTTATTAATTAGAAGCCAAGCCAAATGTCATGTTAGAAAGACGAAAACGGGTTGGAACTTGGACGATTCCAGTATCAAATAATGACTGTCAATTCATATTGCGTCATCCTAGCTTACCAAAAAAGAGTTGAAGGCGCTTTTCATGGCCCACATTCCCATTCCGCAGATTTTCACATGCGATCGACCGAGGTTTACCATACATTAATGAGCCATAACTAGCTTACCCTAGCATTCCCTGGCTACTATCGTAGGACCACAAAGCATCGTGATGTTATCTGGTCTCTGTATTTCTTTGCACAAATAGACTAGTGTTTGGCAATTGACGATGGTCGAATTGATATGTCAATATATCCGTTGCAGATCATCCCTCAGCAGTTGTGTCACAATGCGGGAATCGACGCGATTGACGTCCTCAACAAGCTGAGACACAAACACGCAAAGGGTATGCAGTGGAGTGCATCACGTTACTCATGCTTCTTTTGACGCTTTTTCGAGTTACTCACTGTATGTGAAAGCCAGAGTGAAATTGGTCCAAATACTCGCTTTCAGTGATGATAGTGTTGATTTTCCTCGGTTCACCAAGTGAATTTGCTAAGTATGGATTGAACTATTGATTTGCAGGAGAGAAGTGGGCGGGCATTGACATTCTGTCTGAGGAAGTGCGTGACAATCTGGATGCCTGCATCTGGGAGCCATCTCTCGTCAAGAAGGTATGGTACATCGATCCATTATTCCATTTCAATAGATATCGAGGCGTGGATCTCGCATGTGACTCAAAGTAGCTGTTGTTGAGTATGAAGCAATTCCATTGTGGATGCACTTAGATTGCATATTTTAAAGTTGGACACATTTCAGAATGCCATTATCGCAGCCACTGAGGCCGCCTGTCTCGTTCTTTCCATCGATCAGACCATCAAGGCTCCCCGCACTCCCTCCGGTGGAACCATGCCCGGCCTTCCCCAACAAGAGTGAACAAGAGGGATACGATAATCTGACCAACCGTACTCCTGAGATGCGGTAGCTCACAGTATCCTCTTTCATTTTCATACGAATCTTACCAGCTTGCATCTCCAATTTGTCCGGCGAGTGATGATTGTTCCAGCTTTCAGTGCATCTTTATGTTATTCAATTTCTTCCATTTTATGCACAATTTCCATACGTTGGCTAAGTGTTTCCATTGTTGAATTCGTGGTTTGTTGTCCAATTGTTGCTTGTTGAGTGGAACTTTCCATCCATTCTCTATTTTTGTGTGCGTGTCGTGCGTAAGACAACCAATCTCATAAAGATTCTTGCTTTTTGCAAACACATGCCGACATTGGAATCTTTACATAAAACTCGATTAATAAGTTCGTGGTGTTCCGTATTTTGTATCCATGTCGCAATCAAGGAAGTGACTATATGTTCTGTGGGTCAAGGTGCTCTGCAATGGGAAGATGCACACTTAACGTTGGCTCAGGGTCATAGAATAATTCGAATGGTAGGACATAGTCGCTTCCCTATGCGGACATGTAAACCGAAGTAACACGAGATAAGAGGTTTGATGGCATATTTCAAGATTGATCATCACTGTCATCCGGTCCTCCCTTTTGTTCTCATGACAGGGTAGACATGGTTACGATGAGTGGAGTAATAGGAGATGCATTCTCACATCTGACACTGCTATGTTCATTAGGGTGAGTAGATTCGGCTTGCGAGATGCGGATCCGCATGATTTCCATGATCATTTGCATTTTTCGCGGATTCCGCATGCGGTCCCTCTTCCCCTCCCTCTCTTCCCTATCATTTCTTTCCCCTCTCATTCTTGGATTTGCATTGGATGCGGCCTCGCATTCGGATAGGAGTAGGAAAATGAGCTGGATGCGGAATCCGCATTCCGCGAGTACTCACCCTAATGTTCATTGCTCAAACAATGACCTTCCAAAGTTGGAACACTCAAATGGTCCGAGTACAATTGTCACGATGGACTCAAGGCAGAGTTTCCCATCCATCTGCCATTGAACCATGAGTCGAAATTAATTTAAATAATTTATACGCAATAATTTATCTACAAGAAAATTCATTTCTTATCAGCCCGCATTTCCGGCTATTATACTTAAAAATATAGCAAAATGGGGGATGTGGGACTCTTAGTGGTAGTCTTCGGTTGCTTGCTCCGTCTCCTCTCCCTCGAATTCTCCTTCGTCCTCAGCCGATGCCTCCTACAAAATCTCAATAAATAATGAAGAAAAAAATCAATCCATTTTTGGATGAGCGGGGTAAAATAACAGGTTTTTCAATTCAATTTGCTGATTAGTGTCTTCATATAATCTATACGTCTGCGAACCTGGTACTGCTGGTACTCGGAGACGAGGTCGTTCATGTTGCTCTCCGCCTCGGTGAACTCCATCTCGTCCATTCCCTCTCCCGTGTACCAGTGGAGGAAGGCCTTGCGGCGGAACATGGCTGAAATGTAACCATGATGATATTTTAACACTGTTCTCAATTGCAAGATTCATCTACTTTTGTACTTCACATTAGGGTACAAAAGTAGATGAATCTTGCATTCGTTCCCAAACATACCGTTGAATTGCTCGGAGATCCTCTTGAATAGCTCCTGGATGGCCGTGTTGTTGCCGAGGAAGGTCGCCGACATCTTCAGTCCACGGGGAGGAATGTCACACACGGCGACCTTCACGTTGCTGGGGATCCAGTCGACGAAGTAGGACGAGTTCTTGTTTTGGACGGCGAGCATCTGGTCATCCACCTCAAGGACAAGACATATTACATAGCAGATAACAAAATGAATCTACCTCACGCATGCTCATCTTTCCTCTGAACATGGCGGCCACTGTGAGATAACGGCCGTGACGGGGATCGCAGGCGGCCATCATGTTCTTTGCGTCGAACATCTAAAATGTTCTATAGTAACCCTATGTCAAGAACATGATGCAGTACCTGCTGTGTGAGCTCGGCAACGGTGAGGGCGCTGTATGCCTGTGCTCCCTTAGCGCTGAGCGGGGCGAATCCAGGCATGAAGAAGTGGAGACGAGGGAAGGGCACCATGTTCACGGCCAGCTTGCGGAGATCCGCATTCAGCTGACCGGGGAATCGCAAGCAGGTGGTCACTCCGGACATGGTCATGCTCACTATAAAGAGTGATGATGACTGGACGGCAATAAAAGACATACCTAGGTGGTTAAGGTCTCCATATGTAGGATTGGTGAGCTTGAGGGTGCGGAAGCAGATGTCGTAGAGGGCCTGCAAGAGCATATCCCGTGCCGCATATCCTTCATTCCATTACCTCATTGTCGATGCAGAAGGTCTCGTCGGTGTTCTCCACTAGTTGGTGGACAGAGAGAGTTGCGTTGTAGGGTTCCACAACGGTATCCGACACCTTAAAATTCCACTCTTCTAATTGCGCAACAAAATCATGCAGCCGAGTCATTGCAATTAAATGTAGTCTATCAACGAACCCATCACACGTTAGAACTGTGCAAGAGGCAGATACGATTAACAATGATCTCGCTAGAATCATCAGATCACGCAATGATATGAGCGTGAAAAATCAGACATCTAGCCACAAAAGCAGTATGGTGAACAAGAATGCACCTTGGGGGAAGGAACGACGGAGAAGCTGCTCATGATCCTATCGGGATACTCTTCACGAATCTTCGAAATGAGGAGAGTGCCCATGCCGGATCCCGTACCTCCGCCGAGGGAATGAGTCAGTTGGAAGCCCTTAACAGTCTGTTAATATCAGAAACAGCCACGTCAACATACCTGAAGGCAATCGCATCCTTCTGCTTCCTTTCTCACAACGTCCAATACTTGATCCACAAGTTCGGCTCCTTCAGTGTAGTGTCCCTTTGCCCAGTTGTTGCCGGCTCCGGATTGTCCGAAGACGTAGTTATCAGGACGGAAGAGGGCTCCGAAGGGTCCCGAGCGCACCGAGTCCATGGTTCCGGGCTCCAAATCGACGAGAACCGCACGCGGGACGTACTTGCCGGCTGAAAAAGAGGATAGTTGGCCTAAAACAGAATGTAACGCTCACCATTGGCTTCGTTGTAGTAGACGTCGATTCTCTCCAGCTGCAGATCAGAATCTCCAGCGTACGTTCCATCGGGTTGAATGCCGTGCTCGTCGCTGATGACCTCCCAGAACTGCAAATATTGATCGTAAGCATAGGCCGGGATAGAGAGAACATGACTAGTCATCGATTTCGACACTTGATTGACTCTGATAAGCACTTGGGAATGGAAACACGCTTTTGTCAAACGGGGACGGCATGATCATGAATTTCTAGAAGTCCAGCACTCTTCGAAATGCCTAAGATGTTTTCGACCTTGGATCCTATTTGGTTGCCGCATTGTCCGGCCTGCACGTGTACGACTTCTCTCATATTGGAAGGAAGAGGCCTGCCTGAAAACCTGCATATTTAGAGAAGAGTCACTCAATCCGAGTCCAGATAAGAACGACACGAAGGATGAATACAAAATACAAGGGAAAACAACTTAGAGCGCTGTAGAAAAATATACAAACGAAGCACATACTAGATGATGAATACAAGGAAAATGAAGAGGGATAGCCAGTAGAGAGTTCACATCAAGGAGCCGGAAGAGAGAGAGGTTAAGGTGATCACATGAGCATGATCTACTAACACTTTACAGCTGAGGAAGCACCCTAAAACGGTTCGAAAATGAAAATCCGCGATTTGAAATTAGAGCGCTACTATAAGGTAATTCGTGCTAGGATATAGTAGACCTTGTGCATAATTTTAAGACCATACGGTATCAAAAATTTCTATAATGCGGTTTTAGTACGGTTGTTCAACGGGAGCAGATCTTCGAGCATTCTCGTGACAAGAGCGTGATCGTTATACCGTTATTTCCGCCGCCTTTATTCTGCTGAGTTTACCCGATTTCTTCGTTTTTGCTGTATCTAATGATCTCGGACCCAAATTTTGCACGTGCTCAAAATTGCCTTCGGGCCAAGATCTACGAAGGATTTCCCGGTAAGACTTGATTGACTAGCATGGTTACCGTAATCTCTTAAGAGGAGCCCCTTCTCTCCTTCCTCACTCATTGTATTCGTTGGCCAATGCGTCGTCCTCAATCTGTTCTCCTCCAGGCAACATCCGACACAATCCATCAAGTACTAAAGGTACTCGTATCAGTAGTCGCTTCTATCTACCGTACTCTTTTCAGACGTGTCTGGACCCATTGATGGAGCCACACTCGAATGACATGTCGAGAGATGCGCACTTCCGTGTGACATTCACCAATTCTGTCAAGAATCTGGGACAACTCTATCATGTGAGTGGGAAAAGGGAAGATGAATGGGAGATTGTGTCTTCAGATCATTCGATCAATAAACGATGAGATGAGATCAGATGTACGATCCTCGTACACGAGTGTGAGGGGAAGGATGACATTGTTGGAGTGAATAACAATCTGGTGAGAGAGAAGAGAGAACAGACAACGAGACAATTCCCCCTTTCAGCCCATTCGAATGCTGCAACCACTGCCCCATTTCGTGGAGAAAGAGGCTGAGGCAAGGAAGATCGACGCCACATACTCGGTCAGAACAAATGGAAGAGGATATTGAAGATGATACCTTCAGGTCGATTTCCATCTCTATCGCAAGGACGAACCGAGAAGGGAAGTCACCGTTTTGTACTTCGACAATGGAGAGAGGAAGCTTGGAATGAATCCGACGAGGATTACGGTAGGTATCCCTGTGTGTATGAGTGAATGGTCCTCTGTTCTCAGGAAGTCAACATCTATCACATTATCCGTCCAGTTCGCAAGACAGTCATGCCCTCTACCTCTTGTGCAGCCAACTCTCATTCATTCCCCATCATTGACAATCCAGTCAGTCAATCATAAAGTGAACATTCATCATTTGTCCTTTTCAGAATAGTGTCATCCCATGGGCTTCCATGGCCGAACAGAACTACTCATTGGATAATGTATTCCTATTCTCCAATCAGCACAAGCAGCCAATGCAGGTGAGTGATGGGATTACGGTAGATGACTAAAGGAGTACTGTATGAATGAGTATTGAGGGATGTATCATCTTGTGATTGATCCCTTTGAAGTGGTCACTTCTGACAATGAGATGAGGAATCGAGTGTTGGTGCATAAGGCGAATGAAGTGTGATAATGGACACAAGCAGTCCTTCCCATTCCGCCCCCCCCTCATTCTTTCCCCTTTACTTCCTCATCGTAATTTGTAAAGAGAGTCCAATGACTAATACATGATTGCAACGACATTTTTGAAACATTCTCGCAAACCACTTTCCACTCAACCAAATGACATGAAATTTTCAGCATACATGCATACCATTGAGTTATCAATGTTGAAATATATGACGGATTTGAAAACTACCGTAACCCAAAGATTACAGTAATGTTACATTTCTAACGCCTGATATGTAACATTTTCATTTTAGCGCTTTCATTTTGACTTTCAAAATTTTTTCTTGTGCTTTTAGGTAACAAGGCATGCCAAATAACATGACACAAATGATTTTTAGCCAAACTTTTCATTTACGTACGAGTTTGACATTTTACTTGCAAAATGATTTTCGATTTCGGTGCCAATGCCCTCATGGCAATTCGACACTGCCAAGGAACGTCCCGACAATAACAGACATTAAAAATTATTCCATTATACAACTAAAATCAATGATTAAAATATGTGAAAATTTCAATTTTCCGCCATCACGCGACTGCGCGAACATCACGACGGCTTAGCGCAAACTCACGCGACATGCCGCGTTTGCGCGATCGCCACTCCGAGCCTTGCGCAAACTCGCGCTTGAAGGCGTTCTCGATTTATTTTGCGAATACGTAAACTTTTTCACCCTTTATCTTTCTTGTGACGCGATTTCATGCAATTTCCAGCGGGCAAATGTTAGAAATGGCTACCATAATTGATATTCGAAGTGGTTCGAGTGATTTGCATGCACGATGGGGTGGGAAATGTGCTTTTTTGCTGCTTGACTGTTGTGTACTCAATTACGACTGCTCTTTCGACTTCCCATGCGATTCTTTCGATCCCAAACGTTTATCCAGTGCTGTAGGAGGCTGCTTTTCGCCCAACCACCATGCGAATTGTGCATTGCGTGCAAGATTTTGCTTGACTATCGTAGGCTGCATTTATTTAATATTTAATCGCATTTTTTGTTTGAAATGGCGGTTGGGTGTGATGATTGGCGCCCCGCAAGTGTGATAATTATTTTTAATATTTTATTTCAGCTGTCGGACTCGTTCGACGAGTGGCGGACGATTGGAGTGGAAGGCGAAGGAACGGTGCGGGGTGGCAGACGACACGAACCAAGCAGGTTTGCCCGTTTTTAGCTAAGATTAGCTACGAACGCGATGCATAGTGGTCTATTTAGCCGGAATAACATTTGTTTGCTTATTACATTCCAGATTTGAATGCAAATTTACAAGTACGCGGAAGCTATGCCCGATTTTCGAACATTTGGTGTCGGTCACACTGGTCCGAAAATCGCTTGGGTGAGTATCGAGCCCAATTATCGATCGACAGTCCAATGCTAAGCAGCGAATATTAGAATTCGAAATATGAAATGCTCGCCGTAGATTTTGATTGATTTTGATTTT
>JACMIF010001113.1:9388-19564 GCA_014805445.1 Diplogasteroides magnus | reverse complement strand
CCTGCAACTGCCTTTTTTCGTGCGTTATTGACTCAGTGATTTTGCAATGGTTTCAAAGATATAAATAAGTATCGGTTAATTATTGCAAAAACGGAAAATTTGCCCGCTCTCTGAAAAAAGTTTGACGCAAATCTTACAGTAATTTTGAAGCAAATGCTGCCGTGGAAACATCTGATAAAACAGGCAAATCGAGTTAAGAGTTCCAAAATTATTCGGTCGCGGGATCCTATAAGAAGATTCTGCAGCGAGAAACCACAGGTTTCTGGCAAAACAAAGTAAATCTACAAAAGCCAAAAAACAGGTAAGCTAAAGAAAAAGTGCCATGCATTACGGTAATCCCCTACAGTAACCGCCCACCTCTCCTCCTCCGTCTCATCCAGTACCCACGCGTACGCGAAGCTTGCCTGAAATTTATTAATTTGAAAAATGAAGCAAGACAAATGTTTACTGGGATAGGCAATATGGCAATCTCGAGAGCCGTACGTGTGCTGCATTCATTCGTCCGTATTAGAGAACTCCAATCGGATCAGTAAGTGCATTCCTTTTCTCTAACTCATTGCCCAGCGGTTGTCTCACCATCTCGTAGACAACCGCTTGGCAACGAATTAGAGAAAAGGAATGCACTTACTGATCCGATTGGAGGTCTCTAGTCCGTATCTCTTCTACGCGGTCGGTCTCCATTGTGGAGACCGCGTTGAATGAGAAGTGAGACGAATAAATGCGGCACACATGTGGTACCAAAAAGTACCCCAGCGTCTACTCTTATTATTTTGGATTGTTCATTTTAATATTTGTAACATTAATTAAAACAATAACCATCTCACCTTTCCACTCCTCGCCGACTCCTGCCTGTACTTGTGCATCGTGCGCTGATCCACGCAGCCGAGCTGTAAAATAATGACTTCCATAAAGAATTAAAATTCAGAACTTGATGAGTTTGAGTTCACATAATCTTATATAGCACCTAAGCTAATGAGCCGATGGTGTGTACTCGACCTTTAACTCGACAGGAAATATATAAAGGTTGATGAAAACAGGTTTAAAATAAGCATAAATGGAGACAAAAAAGATTTTTTCGAAATGCCCATTTCGGAGGATTGACCATTACGATACACAACATTTACATCGCTTCCTCAAGTTATGCAAGTGTCGTTTGTGCAATCGTGACTCCTTAGACATTTGCGTCATAGCTGTGACATGGAAACATGCGCCATAAATGTAGTCATTCTTATAGCGAAACCTTCCGATTCACCATTATGTCGCAAATGTCCATGGCTCACAGTCGTACACCCTCATAAACATCCTCACCTGACACAGTACATGGCCCATCAGTGTGCTCTTTCCCGCGTCGACGTGTCCCACCACGACCAGATTGATCGACTCCTTGTCCTCCTGAGGATTACGGTAATTTCTAAGTTGGATTATGTTAATTTATTTCATTCTAGACCAGTTTCGTACAGATGGGTAAATAAAATTGCCTCTGTTCACTTTCAGCGAAAAACACTGTAATCCTGGTAGTTTTACGCATCACCAGCCCCGTAAAACAAGACCGTAACGCAATCTCACGATTATCAGTTGCGGTGTCGGGGGTTCTAAATCAGTAAAAATTTTCGTCACTCTTCTCCGCAGAGCTGTTGTGTCGCCCTCTGAAAGACAACCGCGCTCCGGAGAAGAATGTTTACCGATTTAGAACCCCTAGTGTCAGACTGTGAAAATGAATTCCCCCTCCCCCCCCAAATTTGTCCCCTAACAATAAGCGGATCATCTAATTGGTCGGTCAAACCATTCTCATTTTCTAGAGATATGCGGCTCGCAATTAGAAACTGAGGAGAAAATGAGAAAAAAGTTGGATGACCATTTCCCCGCCACGTAACTCCAATTTAATTTACAATTTGTAAACACGGTAGTTTTACGCATCACCAGCCACATAAAAGAAGACCACAACGCAATCTTACGATACACAGTTACGCTGTCTGTGAAATTGAATCCACCTCCCAATTTCTCCCTTAACAATAAGTTGGTCATTCAATTGGCCGAGCAAACGCATTCTCATTTTCGAGAGAGCCGCGTTCGTAATCGGAAACAGTGATGAACCCGAAAAATGTGTTGGATGACCATTTTTCCCTTTCTACCACGGCAATTGTAAACATGGTAGTTTTACGCATCACCAACCACGTAAAACAAAACCGCTGCTCATCTCTATGATAGGCGCTTTGCTCTGCTTGCAATTGCAATACCATATAAGCCCGATACTCAAATTGTAAACATAGCAGTTTTACGCATCACCGGCTACACAAAAGAAGGCAGCAACGCAAGTCTAGGATCCTGTGTGTGTTCTGTGTGGAATCGCAATACCTTATTGTCCCTCTTCCTCGCCCTCCTCGGTGTTGCGGGCGCTGTCGATATCGCAGCCAGCTGTGACAATCTGAAAGAAGATTCACTCAGGAATTGGGTTAGGGGAATTGCAAACTGGCTGTTTTCGGTTGCACATGGACCATAAACATCATCATCATTTCTGTGCAGTGCTTGGAACGGCAACTGTTCAAATTCAGAAAAAAAAAACAATCAGAACTTAAACATTCTGCATGCATGGTGGGCTACAGTCAGAGATATCGAAGTCAATTTCCAAACACGGCGGAGAGAAAATTTTTCAACTTTTCGCAGTTGCAACTATCTAATTTTTGCGAAGGCATTGTGTTATTCCGTCATTCTATTGAGTGGTAGGCACACAACAAGCAGAAGAACTTGTCTATCGCAGATGATAGACAGCAGCAAGAAATGAATTACAGGAATTCTTTCACTTTGTGCACTTAACATTCTAACCTCCGTGGAGCAGTTGTCTCTTCATTCTATAGACAACCGCTTCACGGAGATTAGAGCAAATGCACTAATTGCTTTGATAAGAGAAGCCTAATTTCGAGGCGTCTAATAGCGAATGTGACATTTTGGAACTAACCATTTTGGTACTTTTTTGCACTGATCACAATTGCATAAAATGTTCCAAAATGTCCCGTTCCCGTCTAATGAGTACCTGTGTGAGGACGAGTTCGAGGTCATGCCCGTGATGCCGGCTGCAGCTGCTGCTGCGGGCGTGCGCGATGGACTCTTCGAGCTGCTTCTGAAGACTCGTGTTTTGTTTGAAAAATCGCATATTCATTGTTTTGCAAGAATTATGACAACATTTATATTCACCGCACAGCATGAAACCGACTGGACATTATATCTCGATTTTGGAGAAGGAAAGGTTCGACAGGCTACGACTATTAAAATCAAATAAATCCGGAAAAATAATGTACGTTTGTCACATGCCACTGGAGTGGCTTCTGAACATTTAGTAACTATTGTTTCACCAAATAGCACAGGATCATCATCGCTCAATGATCGTGAGGGTAGTTACAAAGACTGTCCAACATGAAACCGACGTGTGTTTTGATATCCCCTTCACAGCATGGCAAATATGTAAAATATGCAATGCCCAGTCGGTTGCATGCTGTTTTGTTACTATAAGTATACCACTTCTGAAAGCGCACTTTAATTTAAAAAAAAGTCTCATTCAAGTATTCAGGGGATTATCCATAGTGATAATGGAGCAACCGGTCAGATTGCAAGGTCAATACTTATTGTTAGATGGACAGCGACATATGAGGCCGCTCGCCTACTATTCGACCATGGGGTGGTACAAAAAAAATTTCATGATTTCTGATCTGGCTGAAATTTTCAGGGACCTGAATACAACCCAAGAGATAATTGCTTGCCAAGTTTGAGCGCCAAAGAAAATTTTTGTCGTTTGCTGCAGCGTGTCCAATGTTGGAACGACCCAAATTTAGAACGATCATATCTTACCTAAAACGCAAACAAACTCCATAACCAAGTATACCGATCGACACCTCTTGAGCTATAGATTCAGGATAAATTATTTGGTGCCCTCGGGCAATGCAATTTTTTCGAGATATAACATAAATTTCCTCATAACTTTCGCGAGGATGATTTCCCATGAGAATTGATGATACCAAAATATGCGCCTTGAAAAATGGTCTCGAACGATTTTTATTTTGTCAAAATCGAAGGTCGGATCTGTTGACCGTTTTTGGCATTTTCTGAATTTGCTGCAAAGGATACTCTTTGATTTCACACGCCTTTCGTATTTCAGTAATGGTAAGAGAATGAGTACGCGAACAAATGTATACAATGATCGATTGTGAGCCATTCCTCCATTTTCTCCATGCATTAATGTTGTCTGAATGATTGTCCGAGTTGTTATCGCTGAACATTTGCGCAATAATGGTGAGCAGGACAGATGCGCCATCGCGCCCATGCTCGAGTGTCCAGTTCACAGTTTTAGCGCAAATATCAATGATGCTGCTGCTTTTAATCTGAACAATCACTCAATAATGCACAGAGAACTTTTCGGAAATAGTGATTGTCAGTACAAAGAGCATCAAGAATCAAAACCGGTGCAAAATGACACAATAAAAGCACTCAAAGGTGAAACTTATCCCAGCTACTAGAGTTGGCAAGTCGATTCAGTCAGCAAAAGAATTTTTCATTTCGCATCTGCGTCTTTCATTGCCCGGCTGTCTCCATCGTGCAGAGACAACCACTAGGAATGAATTTAGACGGCTGGGGAATCGCGATTCCGTTAGCAAAAGGATTTTCATTCCCCAGTCGTCTCATTTCATTCCTAGCGGTTGTCTTTCCGCTGTAGAGACAACAGGGCAATGAAAGACGCAGATGCGAAAAGAAAAATCCGTTTGCTAACGGAATCGAGTTACCCCACATTATCCGCCAATGATCAGTGACAGCAACAGTGAAAACATGGTGTTATCCAAAACAATTTATTTTTAAAAATCTCCAACCCTCGCAAAGAAATGACTATATACACAACAATAATAAGAAACCTAAAGTCGCAATTCTCTTTTTCATTGCGGAATGTTCTTTATGGGGAACTGTTTGCTCTATGAAGAAATCACAATCAATGCTCTTGATAGAAATAGAACTCTTTACCTTTATTACCGCATCTTTGCATAAACAAAATCGGGACACAAAGCAGGCTACATGCACGCTGTGAAACCTATTCCAGAGTTTTTGTTTCAAATGGCAATGGTACAAAGCATTCAAGCAGAACTTTTATGCTGAATGTTATCATATTTTAGATGGGCGCAGATGGAAGAAGAATAATCATGAGTAGGGATCGGACCCCCAGGCAGAATTACGCATTTCTATCGTCTAATTCGCTCGGCTCGGTTGTCCATCACGTGAGAGAGACAACCACTGCGAGTGAATTGGAAGGCAGAACAATGCACTTCGGTTTGAGTTCCGTTTCCTACTCATGGGGAAGGAATGATCGAGAAATGTTTCAGTTCACAGAGATAACGTTTCGCAATGGAACTGAGGGATAGGGGACATTTTGGAAACGACAGAGACCGCTTTCTGCCGGGAGAGAGAAGAAAGAATGAGTAGGGACTAGTGTTTCAAAAACGGTAGCGGTATTCCGTGTGAACGGCCGGTATACCGCCCTCTGGCCTGAAATAGCGTGGAAATGAAGAGAGTCAGCGCACCTCCCTCACTTCATTTCTAGCTATTCCTAGGCCGAGAACATGAAGAACCTACGATCAAAACGGATGCCAGGACCGGTCTATAAGCACGCGGTGAAACTTATACGAATCCTATCGGAAAAAATGGATTTACGTTCGTGCTATCCAAAGGAAGTCAGGCCTTACTCATTGGATTTCTCCGACAACTCAGTTTGCGAGGAGTCACGGCAAACTTAAATCTTTCTTCAATGAAAGATTCCTGACGGAAAGATTCGAAATGAAAACTAGACTTGAGAGGAAGAACAAGGATAAAGAAGCGAAAGATGAGGTTGTAGATGTAAGAATACTGATAGCTTTACTTTATGGTTTTAATTGCGCTTCCCATTCAATTAAACTTTATTGCTGTGAAATGATTACATATTTATTCTTCTCAATGTGATGGCTTCGCGTACGCCTCAAGAGTTGAGAGATGCAAATTTGCAAGGAAGATAATTTTGATATAAATATATTTAATAAGCGACATCAAAGCTCAAGTCTACCAAAATGTTTTTGAAGCGGCTAACTATAAGCGCACGGTGAAACATATTTGAGATTTCATAATAAGTCCGAAAAGGAGTTGAAAATGGCATAGCCTTTCCATGGTCACTTCACAAGGGAAAAAACCCCCACTCTTGAACGAACGTTTTTTAAAAAAATATTTTGTTTCTATTTGATTTTGGCATCTCGGGAAGCACCTCTTTTCAATTCAATTCAACTGTTCAATTAAATGTGTTTCGGAATCGGGATCTCCATCTATTCAATAGATGGAGATCCCGATTCCGAAAGCATTTTACCTTTAGCTTTGATTTTGAATGAAATATGCATAGTGTCGTATTAGGCTGCTCCTGAAGAGAATATTTCGCAATGAAAAGCAATGAATAAGAACAAAAAATAACTAATGCACAGCAGTTTTGAATCTCAATGAGATGGGCTTCTGAAATTTAGGCATAATAGGGCAAAATTTTTTGAACATTCTACTGCTCCTGAAATTTCGTCTTATTATATATACTGACTCTAGCGAATGTGAACGAATCAACTGATTATATGCATGTGGTGAAACCTATTTCAACGCCTGAATTTCAGAAACGAAGATGGAATTTAATCAAAATATTTTTTGTTAAATGTCTATTGTTCACCTCGTTATGCCAAATGGTCTCGAAAGGGCCTTATCAAGCTTCATCACTTCCTCATTATTGTTCAATTGCTCATGGCTATGGTCATTTTTCAACCATTTGTTTCACTAACAACAAAAGCTGAAAAAGAGAACGGGAAGCAATGAGAATTCGCACGCGCTTTGAACTTGATAGGAAGGGTATTAATGAAAATATTTAGGAACATTTTTACGGGATAAACTTTTGAATGCAACTGTTAACTGTCCGGAATCAGATGCGAAAGGCACAGAATTAATGAAACTGTGTACGGCATACCGGTCTTGAATCACCTGCAAGGAATTATTTCTGATTCATGTCCTCTCACGATCAATCCTCTTGATAGGAGCAGACCATTTTTTATCTATATAAGTGCAACAACCTTCTATAAACAAAGTCGTGACAAAGAATATGATATATACAAGCTGTGAAACCTATTCCATCGATTCTTCAGAGAGCAAGGGTAAAAAGTTTCAATCACTCCAAGAATTTTTCAAACTGAATGTTATCATATTTTGATGCAAGTAGATGCAAGAAGACTCGGGAATAGGGAACCGAAAGCAAGCAGAAATGCACATTTCTTTCGTCTAATTCCCTCGGATCGGTTGTCCATCATGTGAGAGAGAGAGAGCAACCGCTCCGAGGGAAATAGACGACAGAAATGTGCACTTCTGCTTGGATTCCGTTCCCTACTTATGAGGAAGAAATGATCGAGAGATGCTTCAGTTCACAGATTGAATGTTCCGCAATGGAAGTAAGGGTTAGAGAACATTTTGGAACCGACAAAGACCTCTCTCTGCAGGGAGAGAGATGAAAGAATGAGTAGTTTCGATACGACAATTCCAAAATGTCACCTCACCGAAAAGAGATTTGCCATGAACTTTGTAAGGAAGAATAAGAACAAGAAGAGGAGTGAACGAGGATGGAGATCATTTATGCCCCCTCAATGAGAATACATGTGTCTCTGAATTTGAGGCAAAGAATATAGAGGTTTTTGTTGAATTTAAAAAGTCATATCTCGGCTCGATCACATCAGAACGGAAGAAATTGTCTATAAACATGTAGTGAAACCTATTTCAATACTCTGAAATTCAGAAAAAATATTATATGAAATCTTTCGGTTTTTGTATCGATTTTTGTAAAATTCGGACTGTACCCACTGGTATCTAGATCAAATTCTCATAAAGAATCTTCATTATGCTTCATCAATGTTTCACCCGGACAACCAGTCCATTGGTGCACAGAGAACGTTTCGTAAATAGTTATTGTCGGTGAGATGGTTCAAAAATCAAAATATGAGCAAGAAAAGAACGCTAATAGCGATCATTTATTCCTAGGGTGTCGCCATCAGTAACTTTAATGCATTTGTCATTCGTCTAATCTCTGATCTGATAGATAAACGCTCCGCGGAGATTAGTCCAATGACAATTGCACTAAATTCACGGATACCCTATTTATTGACACCCTACCTATTCATTCTTCTCTATGAGCTGGCTTCGCGTACGCCTTGAGCGTTGAGGGATGAAGTGTTGCAAAGATGACAGCTTTCGTTTTAAATTATTTATATGTGCTGAGATAGAATAGACTTTCCGTCGAGCAAAATCTAAGTGAAGGGACTGACTATAAGCGCACGGTGAAACATATCTGAGATTCAGGCTAAGTCACAAAAGGAGTCGAGAAAAGCATATCATATTTTTGGTCGATGATATTATTGGATTAAAGTGTTCCGGAAGCTTCAAATGCCGTTCTGGAATAACTCGTTTAGTTTTCATTTTGACGTTTTGACGTAAGCAACAAAGTTGTTTGTTTTGTCAAGAACATCAACTTTCATGTTGGTAGTATTTCATGAAAATTAAAGGTACACTCCGGGGCGCCGAGTATTGCAAACTGACATTAGACACGGTAGCTCCTTTAATTGAGCTTTACTCTCTTTTTTGTATCGAAATGGACTAATAGAGAATGAAGTTTACTTTCAGAGCTAGGAACTAACATCGCTTTGAAGCCACAATATCAAATTTTCTTCTTATTCGCGATTTAGTTAATTCAAATTCTACCGTGTCTAATGTCAGTTTGCGATAGAAATCGGCGCCCCGGACTGTACCTTTAAAACGGAAGGAGTAATGAGTTGTACGGAAATGGCCTGCGCGGAAGTGTCTTGAACAAAAATGTCTTGTGCAGAAGTGTCTGTGCGCAAATTTCGAGATCCCGAAATAAGATATGTTTCACACACTGCATATAATGTATTCATCATGTCTCTACTCTCCGAGGAGCGATTATGTCTGTATTTTACAGACGGCCACACCTCGGACAGTATAGATCTGATGAATACACTAAAAGACTAGCATGTAATTACAGGGTCTTTTAGATAGATTTGAGATAAGCACGCGGTGAAACTTATCCGAACCAATTATTACAATCAGAGCAATTACAATTTTCATCCATACTTTCCAGGCGGATACATTCCTTTTTTTCGGATACATTTTTTACGTTCAAACGACCATCCTTGTTTTTAATCTAGGCACAAATATGCTCGCACCACTTTTGATTTATACATATTATAACCACCATAGCGAAGCCACAGAAACCATTAATGGCTTCTGCAACAGGCTATAAACACGCGGTGAAACATATGCGAACCCGCCATTCCAAACAGTGCAAATACGATGTTCATTCATGCTGATATCCAAATAAATCAGGCATTTCTCATAAGATACAAGAACTCAACAACAGAAAAGAGGCTGAAATGTGATTTAATTCACAGAGAAAATTTCTCCCCAGAAGGAACCTTCCTCAATGAAAAAGAGAGGTGGGACTTCACCCTTTCGAATTGTGTTTCAACGCCTCCTTATTATTGTTGTGTTGTTATATGCGCTGATAGGCTTCAGTCCCATTCTTATAGTAAGAAAAGAAAAAAGAAGCTCGGGCCACGTTTGCTATTGAAATAAACAGCGTTACAACGCAAACATTTTGTCCGTTATTCATTTTTTTTGTTTCAGAAGAAATACATCCCTATGAACATTTGCGCAATGGTGAACAGGATATACTCAATTCCCGGTTCAAGTTTCCATTTCATCCCTTTGGCGCATACTTTCATGGGATAACTACTCGATTACTGCATACTCCAAACTTAAACCGCATCGTGCGCGATAGCTTTTTGCCGGATGCGCGACAGGTTTTTGACGGTGCGGCGAGACCTCGCCGCGGCGTCAAAAAGCTGTCGCGCATCCTGCAATAAGCTATCGCGCATCCTAAAGAATCCTGTCGCGCAGCGATTTGTTTATCCTCACGTTCGCGACCCCTTTGCTTTCTTACTTGCTCTTGTACAACATGAGTTGGATGAGTGACCATTTATGCAAATGTTAAACGATTCGAAATGACAGGGAAAAAAGTGAACATGGGCCAAAAACATTGCAATTCCACAATATTTTCGGCAACAAAATTTTCGTAATGAAAAC
>JACMIF010001112.1:0-26567 GCA_014805445.1 Diplogasteroides magnus | reverse complement strand
GTCCATGATGACATAGGTGACCATACCTAAAACGAGTTCCTCGCTAGCAAACACCACCTAATGAACCAATGTGACAAGACTTATGCAACAACCTAATATTTCCTCTATTTGTAAACAACCACATTTTGAGCCTGAGAGCTATTATGACCAACGCGAAACATAGATAAACCATCATTTTGCAGGAGTTGCTAGTGAAACATAAACACATTTAAATAATACTTGCAACGAAAAAATATTCAGAACGACGATCTGATACTCAAAACTCAGCGCGAACTAGCGGATATTTTTACAATATTTAATGGTAAATTAAATTTTCTTTGCTCAAACTATAAGTTTTGAATTTTAGGCTCAAACGATCTCGAAATTGGCCCATGTCCCGGTAAACGATGTCTGAATTTGTTCGAGATGAACCTAGGAAAGCTCAATTTGTGCCCAAAGAGTCTGAACGGGACGGAAGGTGCGGAATAAATTATTCCGTTATTCGTTTGATTTTGGAATATACAACGTAAATTGCAGAAGGTGACTGCGCTGCGGCAAACATTACATGGGCAAAGGGCGGCGTTCAGGCACGTAGCATCTCTTATAATTATCTCATTAATTAAGTCCAGATGAATCTGGCTCGTCCTACTGTCGACTACATCATGGAAGAACTCGATCTGACTCAGTTGCTCATCCAGTTTGGGAACATCGTGAGCCCTTCTGCTTCTTATTATTGTTTCACGATGACTTTCTGTGGACAACCAAAGGATGACCTCATGAGAATCTTAGATGCGCTTTCCGACGGGGAGATTAGGGGAATTCACGACAAAGGTCCACAATTTCATTTTCTCAGTGTTTTAGGGGTTTTTAGGGGTTCTAAATCGGTAAATTTGACGTCGATATTCTCCGTAGCGCTGTTGTCAATCCCACTGAGCAGAATGACGACAAATTTTACCGATTTAGTACGCCTAGGGGAGATCAAAATCCTGGGCGAGATGAGAGCTAGTGATTTGCGGGAAAATCACTCTATTGATCTTCCGGAATTTCCTGATCTTCTCACAGACTGCATGTTATAAGTTGTTATGGTTAATTTCGACGTTTTTGTAGTCCTACGGCATGGATGAGCAACTCTTTCAAACTCTGTTGATGACCAAAGAGTTGAAGTAAGTTTCATCGTCACAATATCCAACGGTTGAATCTCTCTGAGGTGTTCTTTAACTTTTTGCACGCATACACTAACAATAACTTTTTAAAAATCGCTTAGGATACCTAGAGGATTCACATGGCAGTGCATCACAACTCAGCCACAGACCGCTGCGAAGTGAGTTTCATGTTCATTGCACATTTCCATTAGCGAATGTTCTTCTGATGAAGTCACTACGAAATGGTCATGAAGAGTGTGGGTGGTCAAGACAATTCAATCCTCCCCTATCTTCTACGAGCAGATGTCTCTCAACACCAAAGACGACACCTCGGAGGAGAACGGGGAGGTTAGAATTGTCTAGACTGCCCACCCTAGTAAAGAATCCTGGGGCTTTAAGGTGCAATACGAGCACATTGCAATCCTGAAACACACAATAACAGCTTTAGTCACAAAATTTGGACGGCTTCGCCGTCTAAAGGACCAGAACTCTATACAGCCAAATAAATTCTGTATCGACAAAACTGAATTACAGTGCCCATTACTTACCGTCTCCACTTCAAAGTGCTTTCATCATCTAAATAGAGACTGACGATGTTGATATTTAGCTTATCTATATTAGTCACTGTATCATATTATATGAAGCGAGAGAAGCTCAACAGTATTGGAAGGACGAGGAATCGGTTTCACAAAAAGTATAACTATTTCCTTCGTTTCACTAAATCTTGTTCATGCATGGTACTGTGCCCGTGGAGCCAATAGCACTTTGCTGTACCGAGTCAATTATTCTCTGCCTCATTTTATCACCTAAACTGTACGATCCCATACAAATCCTGAGCAGCCATGTCTCGAGGTTTTAGCTTCAACCACACTCTCTCTCCTTCTTTTCATTTCTCTATCTCTCACATCCCTGTTGAGTCTCGGTTTCACTGCACAAATCACTTGCAAATGAGATCCAGCCCCAGTTTGGGTCAAGTAGAAATCTGCATTGAATGTTCCGAATAGTTGCTTGAACGTCAAGGAGCACATGGCATAATGATTTTCACATGTGTCTCAGCTGGAATACTAGAGCATAATGGGTATTTAGTTTCAGCGATTCACTTTGAGTAATGGATTAATTTTACTAGTTCAGTAACAAAAATAGCATTCCTTAAATGTTCACCAAAGCTGCAAACCAAAAAAAAAGATGTATACAGTAGACAATGGTTATGGCTTTAATGTTCATGGCACGTTAAAATGAACTGTTTTTAGATATTCTAACTGGAAGCACCCTTGTCCCTCTGGTCACACAGGCCGCCCGTACTGCGTCTTCGGCCTGGAGGACCTAAAATCGCTCGCTGAGAATCCTGCCATCACCGCATCGAAGGTTTGATCTTTGATCTTTGTTCTTTGATCTTTGATAGTTTGATCTCCAGGTGCTTCCCAACTTCGACTACGCGGTGTCTGCATGCATGGCTGAAGTATTGTTCAATCGATCCGTGGGCATTCCTACTTTCGGCATGCTGAACAGGGACTACTACAGGAATTTGAATCTGGTGGGTGCAATAACTGTAAAAATAGACAAAAAAGAGAAAAAGACTCACTATGGACACTGAATCCAGAATAGTGAATTTCTCTCAAAGCACACATATTTGTTTCCACAAATATCGATTTGAAGTGAGAAAAACAGCGAAGCAATAATAATAATATGATATGTTTATCGCATGGTATTTTTTTGTGATCGATGCAATAGACAATAGTTGATGCACATATTTTGAATTCAATAACCGGCGTAGGATAGAATAGGGCGCGAATGCCCTGGGTCTCTCAGGTGCATTGCTGGGTGTTGGATGTGGGGAGAAAGTCAGTCGTAGGTAGCACAAGTTTATCTCAGGCAGGAGCTCACATAACACTGTGAGTGCACACTCTCCAACTGAAGAATACAAGTCCTAGTTAGGCGGGATCATCGCTCTCCCTATTCTCTAGGTCACACCTACTATTGATCTCGTGATCCCCATCTTGCCTTCTGGGGATCGTTCCCAGGCATGCACTGTGATCTCATTGAGGTCAAAGTACATGCCGGTCGCGTCTCCCCTTTTCAGACAAGTCTGGTGTCCTCGCCCAGAAAATCACGGGATCAATCAATACACACACTAGTGGAGGCCAATCCTCCGTTAACGGGTTTCTAGTGATTACATAACAAAGTACAGGGATGGCCTAATCCATCGTTCACGGACGCCTATACAATGAAATGCAGTAATGAGAGATAATCAATAGCTACACATTTTAATAATTTCGGTGCAGTCCATGCCTGCTTACCTACGATATGACTAAACTGTGATTATGGCCTATATCGTCTCAAATGTTGAATTGGGCTATAATTACATTAATGAACTGCAAGGAAACGCAATCTGCCTATACAATCAATCTTAAGGAAAGTGGTCGCCACCTACGGGTTACGTAGGAAAAGAAAGAAATGGGAATATGGAAACATAAGGGTCGGGAAGGAAGACGATATCGATTAAGCACATCTCTTGTGCATTCAAATCATTCAATTCGATTCTTCTTCAAATCTTCTTCAATCAATTCAAATTCATCATAGCGCATCTTCTTGGCGCAATAATCATAATGCAGTAGAACACAGGAGTAGCATACGAACACTTGCAGTAGAGAACAGAAAGCAGAAGTAGATATTGTAGTCGTAGCATGATCATCATATTGGTACATATTGGAAGCAGAAGTAGTTTGCCGGTTGAATGAGACGATGTGGGAATATCACAGAAGAATGGGTGAGGGAAGGTTCGGGGAGCATTGAGAGCATCCGCTAACAATGTCCTCTAGTAGAGCACTGCCATTCGAGAATGAATGAGGGCCGACAGTGACTACCTTCCCTACCATGGTCGCCACGCAGCGCGAATGCCCTGGGCCTCTCAGGTGCATTGCTGGATGTTGGATGTGGGGAGAAAGTCAGTCGTAGGTAGCACAAGTTTATCTCAGGCAGGTGCTCACATAACTCTGTGAGTGCACACTATCCAACTGAAGAATACAAGTCCTAGTTAGGCGGGATCATCGCTCTCCCTATTCTCTAGGTCACTCCTACTATTGATCTCGTGATCCCCATCGTGCCTACTGGGGATTGTTCCCAGGCATGCACTGTGATCTCTATTGAGGTCAAAGTACATGCCGGTCGCGGGTGTAATTATTAATGCGGTATTTAATTAAATTGGAAAATGTTATGGGGCTAGAGGAATTTACGAGGTGTGTAGGGAGGTCGTTCCAATCTCTAATAGCTCTACAAAGAAATGATGTTTGATGAAGAGAAGTTCTAGACTTGTGCATAATGATTCTATGGTTGTGTCCACGAGTGACACTCGAAGAGTCTTTAGCTGTCTATTTTTTTCCTTTTCTAGCAAGTGGGTGCTAAAACTATGCCTCCATTCTATTTCCTATTCATACAGCGACAGAAGCATACTTCAAATCCAGACTTGAGTCAACTAATTCTGGTGCATATGTGAAATTCTCTGTTGTATACCCTGTGACATGATGCTCCTTAGCATATTGGCAGTTTGATTTGTGTGCACCGTAATTCCTTTGATCTGCATTGGCAATAAAAACAAGTCACCGGTGCAGTAAAAACAGCAGACGTTGTGGTCAAGGGTAACCCGATTTAGCGGTCGTTTGATTGACGTGGTTCGAGCTATTCGGTGTTGGATTACATTACTCACACACTGACTGAGTACACCGGTATAAGAAAAGACACATAGTTATGAGAATGAGAAGAATGGAATAAATCAATGTGAACCGCGTTCCGTCAATATGCGTTTTATTGTATCTACAACCGCCAAAGGCTCTATTAACCTTCGAAATTTCATTTCGTTGATAAAACGCGGCTGAAACACAGTTCAATTCTGAAATTGAGCAGCTGTTCATCTGCCGCCATTATTATGACAATGCAGTACATTTCTTCATGACTCCATTATTTTACAGGTCCGCTACCAGCGCGAAGGTCGTCCGGACAAGTTCAACTGCACTCTGAAAGAAGTTCACGAGTGAATAACAACTGCGCCATGAATACTTTGCGCAATTATGGCGTAGTGGACACGGTCAATTCACCATTATGGCGCAAAGGTCTATTGTTTCTATCGTTGTTACCCTTCTCACCGAGTTCATTGCCATTACAAGTGGAGTCAGAAGTCATCAAATACCCCATAAGGCCATAATCCCCAATGGCGAGCGAGCAATAACGATGTTGGAACGACCGTTGAGAGTAGCCCCTGTCATGATTATTTGCATCATACTCTATGACCCCATGACATAACAATAAGGTCGGGCGATATACGTAATCGGTCAGATACTTGCTTCATGTAATTACGAGTAACTCTTACTGTGATTGATATCCGTTATAAATTGTTTCGCAGCCTATGTGGTAAATGTTTTTTTAAAAATTATTAGTCGTAGCAATAGATTCTTGAATTGTAGTGAAATACTCCGTAAATTCATTCATGCCGAGACAAACAGTCTTCATCTCCTAGGATGCCATGAAAGAGCACTCAGCCTTTCACTATCCTCATTTCATATTCTGTACAACTGCACTCCTTCGGTACTGCACAGTAGTGTTTTCAGTTGTATGCGGTTTTAGTTATGAATCACTTATGCAATATCTTAAAAGATATATATGTTTCATGAAACATAACCAATCTAGCACAATAAGTGTCAATTCTCTGCAGAGTAAGAAATGTCCCGTCATTTCACGTAAACACCAGCGATCTTTTTTTAGGTGCAAAGTTGTTACAGTGTTCATCCGTGACGTGTTTTCACCAGTCAATTTTCATCTTTGGTCAACTGTGTTTCTCTGTTGTTCCATGTCATGAGAACAGAATAAGACGTTCGAGCAGTAAATTCTTCTGTCCATTCCGACAGTTTTGGGCAAAAATTAGCATTTGACTATATTTCTCTGTTGTTGGTTTCCATTCAGACATGATCTATTCATTCGTATGTTCTTCAAATCGCCTTACTCGCCATAATCGAGTTAGTTTTGTTATGGGGCGTCAACCTTGGATAGACACAAAGAAAGTGATTCGAGGGGAGTTCAGTGCTTGAACATGTGCCTGTCTAACTCTCCCTAGCAGTTGAGTATAACAGTAAAGACCCCTATAAAGCGCGTGCATGATGAGGAAAATTTAATGAAGAAGTCAATTGTGATTGACGGTATATCTGACGAAGAAAGGAATGTGATTGTGACGACAGTGAAACTTTGTCGAAAATATACTTGGCAATAATTATCTATTCAGCTGCCTTGTTAGTCAAAGTTAATGAATGAGGATGCATTACTTGGCCACTTGATTGTTCGAGAATCACGTTTTAACTCGCGACCCTCTAACCTCGATATATACATGGCGTGAGGGAGTTATGGTGTTTATCTCTAATTCTTTATCCCTCTTCACTTTTCATTGTCTCTCTCTCTCTCGTTTGTCTGACTTCTCAAACCACCTGAATTCCGTCTCTTCACATTACACAATCTCTCGCTATCCTGTAGGGTTTCCAGTTAGTATGCGAGATGGGTTAAGTTTCAGTGATACCATATATTGAAGGATACAGCTTTCGTGAAACATATCGGAATTCACGTTCCAACTGCCAATCGTACTATCATGTCTGTTCCACTGTCTCATTCTCTCATTTTCCAGTGCAGTCTCTCGTTCTCTGCCTTCTCATCCGCTCTCTCCATTTGTAATACTCTCTCGTTCTCGTTGTTTTCTCTCCCCGTCTGGTACTCTCTTCAATTCACATGATCTCTAAGTGGTTGTCTTCTTTTCTAAACAATCTTTGAATGACAGAGGAAATCGGATGTTTATTCCATTCTCATTGGGTATATTTTCGATTTCACCGAGGTCAATTTCTATGTCATCAATTTGAACTATAAGGTTGTCAGTCATTTGCCTATCTACTGATATCTTTGTATTTGGAGAGTTGATGCGGAATGAGAAAGATCAGTGGCTTTTATTCAGGCACGGTCTTTCATCACTGCCAACCGGGCAATTGTCAGACCGTGCGTGTTTATTTATTTATTTGTTCATGAATATATCAAAATGTTGTGACGACAGACCACATGGCAAGTGGCTCGGGAAATTATTTTCCCTCAACACTCCGACATTCTCACCTGAACAGTTCATGATAGTGATCTAGAAGAAGGTACTTGAGCCATGGATTTTGCTATGTTGAGAACGGAAATGCCTATGAAAATCGGGCAAGTAAGTTTATTTATGCAACGTTCAGTTTTCCTCTCGTCTGTAGCAACTTTCTCAATATAAAGAAAGTATTCTCATATGACCGACCTTTCGCTGTAGAAAGATGGCGGGCGTTCAAAAAGTTTCTCGACATAATAAAAGGCGGACGCTGGAAAACAAGGATGATTCATTGTTTCCATTGGATTTTCTCTTGGACTTCTCTTGCCTATTCTTTTGCAAATTCAAAAAAAGTTTTCAGCATAGGATAAGAACTTGAGATTTCCCCGGTTCGCTAATTGCATCTATCCGCTTGAAATTCTATGCGAAATACCTTTAAAATTAGCGTCACAAATTAAAAGTATTTTTCGCTATAGATATGGAGAAAATAGTAGAATATCGATAACATTCACTGTATTTTGTCCTCCGGTGCTCTTGGAGTCGGCCGCCTTGTATAATCGCATTTGGCCCAATATATTCATTCATCATTGTCAACGAAAAAGTATTCGCCATGGTTGGGTGCATTTCCAGTTTGAGCCATGAGAATTAGTGCCATAACACGACGAATTACCGACAGATATACATAAAAGCGCACTTTTTCTTTCCCTTTTCCCTTCCCTAAAATGTATCACGCGTGTCTTGCACCGTGATGTTCTCAACTCATCAATTACATGTTCTTATTTCAGGTCAATCACGGGAAACTCACAAACGACATGAAATCGCGAGCTGGCCCATAATGAAATTGCCGTCGCGTCACAAGCTCATTCCCTTCTCCAATGTGATGTTGGAGAGAAATGGTAGAAGGTATGCCCTAAGTTTACTCGCAAAATCACTTGCTTCAAGCATGAAACGTATATTAAAAGTCGATAATGTAAGGCACAGATGACGCATTACAGATACCATGATGAGCATTTTCTTTTTTCCAGAAACAAAGACAGTTTCATCATCTGCGTGATTCTGTGTATCTTGGCCTTTGGATTGATGTCTCTTCAGGTAAGCGTATCAGAACAGAGAATGTCCTACACTATGGCCGATCTGATCTCTAAAAAACGGCGCCCTGATATGCTTCACAACCGCAATTAGTCGATATGAGCGGACAGTAGTCGCTATTACTTAGTCTTCGATCAGCAAACAGAAATGATTAAAAAACGAAATTACAGTTAAACATCATCCAAACAGCTAGGAATGTCATCTACCCCAGCTTCTCTTCCATGATGCAACGACCTTATCCATATCATTCAATGGCCTTCACTCAGAGTCAGTGGTCCAGGTATAAATCTTACAAGTTTAAATGGATTCCCTACCGGTCGTCTCATCCGGTCACAATTATGGCAAGAAGGAGCGCTACAAGTAGAAAAGCAAGAGTGCCACGGACCTTGGCGCCTTAATGGTGAAAGTTGCTCAAAGCACTGTTGTCGCATTTGATTATCTCACTATTAATCAAATGCCCATTACACTCGTGTCTTCAAACTTTTATTTTCATACATAATTGGGAATCGTTTCAGAAGGCCCGAAACCACCCACATCGACTGCAAGAGAATGTTCGAGAATGATACCGAGTATATCAAGGTCAGGTGCTTTGTAAAAATTGTATTTATTTTTCGCAAAAGAAACGTCATACTAATGAATCTGTCTTCTGAAGAATGTATTCTAGTCATGAAGCACATTTGAACAGCTTGAAAATGAGCAAAAATCGTACAACGATAATGATTTCGTTGCTGAAAGAACAGATGGTCGATTGCTTTACAGAAGGAGTGTCGCATTCTGGAATAGAGTGCGCTGTAGTTGTGTGTTCACCGGTGGTCTATGAGGGGCCAAGGAACATGCCACCATTGTGCAGAATCGAGAAAATTGCTCTTATTCCTACATAATCTCACCCTACTGTACAGTAATACGACGCCTGTTTTGACAATTTGAATCATAATGCCCTTTGTTTTCCTCTGCTATTTTACTTCAAACTGTCAACATCACTGAAATAGGGATTGACGATGTCGATAGTGTAAAAATTGTCCGAATTCTCTTACGAGTCATTGAAATTCATTGACATCGAGGAACTAATGCAAAGTCATGAAACACAACGAAAATTGAATTAGGGTCATCTTGTCGGGATGCTATTGACAGCCATTTTGAATTCGCTGAAAGTACCCTATTTAACTGTGGAATTGACTTTTTAGTTATCGAATGTGATAATTTGTGGTATCGAAACATCTTTATTTTCAGACCGTGGCGAAAAATCGAACCGTTCTAAAGCCAAATTTCATATTGGATATGAGCTGTGAGGCAATTAAGGTGATTTTTCGGAACAGTTGGACTCAATGGTTCTTTGTCAGTATTTGTGTGGGCAATGAAAGGCAAGACAGAAGAGAGACAGTTGCGCCATTATGATGAAATATGCCAATGCGAATGACAATAAAGATGACACACATTTCCCCCATGTCGTCTATTTGAGTTTTTGGCGCAATAGTCCATGGCTCTCATCGCTTTCACCCGTTATTAGACTCACTAGGGAAGCAAAATCACAATGATGCTTACGGATAATAGAGAAATTATCACATCGGTTCAAGAACTAAATTGCCGTTCAGAGGCGAATTCTTCCCGCGGTCAACGAAGATGTTGGATTCCCCGTGGCTCATGTCAAGATTGTTTACATGGTTCATTATTATTTTTATATTATAAAAACCCAATAACAATTTCCTATCAAAACTAACAATATCAGCTGCTTGCGAAACATAAGTCAACAATGCCCGCCTAGGACTACGAACTAATCGAGGAGCAGCTAGCGAACACATACGCGGCCGAAAACATCTACTGCTTCGCCATCGATCGCGAGGTAAACGAGCTTCTAGCCTAACTACGGTAACATCGAGCATTTTTAGAGTTAACCTAGCATCAGACCCGTCTGAAATAAACGCAATTCGTAACCCGAGCATTTCAGAGCGACTACACCTTCAAATGGTTCATGCGTCAACTATCCTTATGTCTGCCAAACGTCATTATAGCCAAGTGATCACTATCAATCGATATACCAATAATATGGTATTCAGGGAAGAACGATCGATATCGAGGACAGGTTCAAATCAGAATCAAGCTCAGATTGACTGCCTAAAAGACATGAGACCATACAAGTGGAACTATGCGGTTATGTTGCAGGTTGACTATTATTATTATCTATTTTATATATTCATGAGTCTTATTACAATTAATATTTTATTGATTTAGAACCATGATATCATCATCAAAACTCACGCGGAAATGTCGAAAATCATGAAAGCGTTGAATGGTGAGCGCGTTAAAAATTGTGATTTTGTATTATGCTTCACACGCGGTTAGCCCTACTAAACATTTGAAAACATTTATTGCGTTCACGAATCTGGATTACGAGTTGTGTTTCATATGCTTATGATATTCCCAAAATGTCGCAGCGAAATTGGTCAAAGGATGAAATGGATTATAGGAACTTTAAAAAAACGAATAAAGCGACAGTAGATACTGCGAAAATAAAAATAGTGCTACAGCTTCTTCAATTATGATTTTCAAATAGCACGCGAATATTGCGAGGTTGCTGCTTGTAATATCGCTTATTGAGGATCCAACGACGTCGCGGGTGCTGAGTGTCCTATCGGTCGATGCAAATCGATGGAGAGGAATATGGGAAAACTAGGACTGTGCCCGAATAACCTCAAGGCGGACCAAGGTCAGTTTGTACATATTAGGGTGTTCCATATATTTTGACCCATTTTTCACTTTTTCTTTCGAATTATATTTCGACGAAGGCAACAATCATTGTGATCCAAAGATAAACCATAGCGATGCCCACCATACTACAATTTTTCCGCAGGCTCCTGAATTTATCCCTCCACAACAGCGCAGGCTAATAATTACTTCCATTGAAGTACTGCATTTTGACCACATAAATTGACTTAAATTTCTTTCCCCCTAGGGAATCAACAAGGTTTCTGATTTCGTGGTTGCCGCAATGGCGATGCCTGGAGAGTATAAAGGAAGATTGCTTTTCTCGAACTCCAACGATTTCCAATTTTTCTGAAGTTTCATCGAAATGCATGCTCGGACATTTTCTATAGTTTTCAAATTTTGTCAGTTTTCTTATCGACAGATCGAATTCCCCTGTTATCCCTGACAGTGCCTGGAAGTAGACATACAATGTGACAATATGCGCCACAGGTTGTGGGTGCCAGTTGATCGGGCTCAGGATGTGGTTTCGATATAAAATGCTTTTAAGCACTTGAACAGCGCCGATTCGGTGAACCACATCTGTGCAATGAAAAATGATATGATCACGTAAACATCGAAGCTTGAAAGAGGAGTTATTTACCTACAAGGCCCAATGATTGTTTTCGATTCAATTGATTTGGTTCAGGAGATACAGTTGGATATTGACTTGGGAACACTTTGGAATCCAGATTTCTTGAGCAAAAACTACTCCTTCAAGATTATAAATATTTTTGCCTCGTCAATTCGATTCTCAATAACATTGATGTTTTTCCCAATTAGTACTATGCACGGCCATTCAATGAAATTTATTTCAGAATTTCAAAGCGAGTTTTTACAGATCCCTATTTTTTCTAATTCGCTCGATCAAGAATTCTACTAAGCTTAATCGAGGGTTAATTTTAGGCTAATCATTGAAGGATGCCCAATGCAAAGTAACTCGCACCTAGCATGAGCAGTAACTAACCTTCGCTGCGATGTTTGGCTCCGAAACTGACCTGGCAAAGAAACTATGCTTTTTCAGAAAAAAGAAAAATAAATTGATTTTTCAGCATTATTTTTATGTTTTTAAAACAATTCAAGTAGGTGAGCAAGAACCACTTTTAGTTAACCCTTTTCTCAGCAGTGCATGTACCTTCTATCAGGAAAAGAGGCAACCCGTTATCGATCTCCCCTTCCGAGATATGATATTTTGAAGATGATGCCCAAAATAGGGTCAAAATATATGGAACACCCTAATAGAAGAAAAAACTGTCGTTTTCTGTAGCTATGGTTTTTAAAACCGTCATTTGTGACAGGTATCAGTTTCAGCGGCCGGCGCATTTTTGTTATATTTCTCAATATAGCTTCATATTTGCAGCAAACGCGTGCAAAGCGTCCAATATCACTTATGTAAAGGGTGGTATGCAGGTAAGATTACTGTATAAATCGCTCTGAAAAGCCCATTTGAGATTCTCCTCTCACGGAAAGCCTCTGAATATGTGTTGGACCACTTGGATCTGTCCAAATTCTTGGCGATCCAAGGCAAACTTGTAAGCAAACTTTTGCCTATTTACATGATGCACGATAAAATATTCCCGAAATAAGTTTCAATTGAAACATAAACGCAGTCGAATGTTCAGGGCATGGGAGTGGACGAGCAGTTGTGGCAGACATTGCACGTAAGTATTTTTATTATTATTTTCGGAAATCGCGATTAATCGATAAATTTCTCTAATTATCGATTGGTTGATTACGGTAGATATAGATTTTTCCTCAGTTCAACGATATCCTTCGACTACCAGGCGGTGGGACGACACAATGCATGAACGGATCGAGTCAATCAGTGACACGGTTAGGCTTCCGACTGGACACTGTACTCAAGTGTACTGTAACCATACCAAAAACGGATATCATAATTTTAGACTCGTCTACTGGTCGTATGGTCCGAAGCAGCCTTGTTTGTCGAGTAAGATTAGTTCTTTTGCGATTTTTGATGGATATGCAGATTGTACTATCCTAAACAACTGGAACGCAGCACAATACGCATTTTGAAACATATCTTTTTTTATTTCGGATCTGGGTTGATGTGTCTTAGGGATTACTGTAATCTTCGTTTTCTCAATTCACAGACCTTCGTCGACACGCAATCTGTATGATGGGAGTGGAGTATCTGCCGACGTTGGCCAAGACAAAGGAACTAATGGCTAATAAGGTTAGTGCAGAATAATGATATGCCAACTGAATTACTGTTTCTTTTATTTTACCGACTGAAATAGTGGAGAATTTCCAAACAAAAACATCAATCGCTATGTTTGCTATATGAAACACAGGCAAAATGCTGCCGCCGGTGTTTTGTCAAAAGCAAAAGAACTGCAGCATTACTGAATAGTGGATCTTTTGGCACGTGAGCAGTTGGAGGGGAGATAGGAGCGCCATGGATATTTGCACCATAATGACCAAATGAACTCTTCCGCCGTGAGACTGTCGAGAACCAAGTGTCCATTCAAAGAGTATGGCGCATATGCCGTTGACGCTTTTTTGTCTATCACCCGAGCCATATTTGAATTTGATATTTAAATTTGTAAATTTCATAACGACCGAAAACAGGCAGGATATTCTGTTGTTTAGATGATGCCAGATTTCGATTACGCAGCAATTTCTTGTGTTGGCGAACTACTAAGGAATCGAAGCAGAGGAATAGTAAAGAGTCAACTGAACATGGAAAAATATGAGAAGCTCAATATGGTGAGTGGAATATAATATTTTTGCCTTTAAAAAAAGTTTCGCAAAAAAAAGTGAAGCCAGATGCGGGGCTCGAACCCGCGACAGCCAGATTAAGAGTCTGGTGCTCTACCGACTGAGCTACCGGGCCGACGTTCCAGCCTTATCCTGACTGATTGTTGTGGATTCCTCGTAGAAAATATAACAATTATCAATGTTTTCTTGGTCGGTTTTTCAAACGTCTATTCTTCTCGTAGCTGTTATGTCTATGTTCAAAATAAAACCTCTCCGCAGAGGTTAGATGATTGATAAATGCACCTGTTTAACGATTGCACGGCTGCACCTCATATAATCGCAATATTTCAGGTACGATACAATCGTGAGCGTGTCCAGAAGAATTTCGACAAAACGAAGTTCAAGTGCGTAGTGTAGAAAAAATACTGATTGGGATATTTTCATATTGTTAGCAATTACATTATTTAATCTATTTTATAATCTCACTAGATAATTTAGTAACTTATTTTATTAAATTGAAATCATTGCCATTTCTAGTCATGATTTTTCAAAGATTTCTCAGTCGCATTATCTCGGGTTCATTTCTACGCGTCTACCGCTGTTATCGATAGCCTTTTAGTCGTTGTTAGTTGTAATGTGCAGTAATCTGGTTTGGTGTACTCTTCAAAAAAGTAAACCCCGTGATGATCCTTGATTGAAGACTTTTTCGCACCATGAACCCCGGGTCAATGGGGATTTGACTCATGAAACAAAACCAAAAATATACGATAATGGGGCTGCTGCTGTGTTGGCTACGGGTATTGGGACCCTTTAGCCATAATATGGGCATCACGCGGCGGATCAGCTATTGTCGGCCTCAAAGTTGTGATGATGTATAGCAAATATTTATCGATATGCTTGCAGTCTTTGGGCGACAGAAGAGCTGAAAGAAAGGAGGCCTTCCTCTACTCCAACAGTTCCGCAAAGGAATAATACGATAATCTAAATAAGGATCCTGCGAATGACCTCCATGACGACCTGTGAACACCTGTATCAGCAAGAAAGAGTTTTCAGAAACCTTTCGGTAATGTGGAAAAATGACGAAATGGGTAAGTGCAGCGTAGGTAGACTGTGTTGTGAAAACCACCTGTGAACACAAAACCTTCGGGAACTTTTCCATGCTAACGGAACTTTTTCCCAGAAGCTCATTTTACTATGAATCTTACAGGTGAAACCTGTCAAAAAGCCCGAGAAACGTTAAAATGGATCGTAAAATATGTAAGTAGATAACATCCAGTATTCATCCGCGGAACTGGCGCTCGCTAAGTTTCTAACACTGCCCAATCAACAGATAGGTTTTAAATATACTATAAGACGGTCTTATCAACTCACAAGCAGGCCGATCCGCAGGTACGGCAAAGTGTAAGCCGGTATGATCGGCTTGTTGATTACTGTATACAAGCACAGGCCGAGCAGTGGCGCCACGTATGCAACGCTGTACATGTAAATCTGCAGTTTTTCACTAGAAAATGTTTCTTCAAAAACAATTATTTGGTGAAGCTGGAAGTGCGCATTTTATATAATTGATTTCGTAATAAACTAAATATATACTCGCCTGAGCTAATATTACTGTGCACATCAGCTTTTGCTTTTGAACTGCCGCCGGTGATAGTATATTCTGGGTAGGATTCTCTTATACAACCGGGGCAACTGGATCCCGATAGCGAGGAATGAGTTTTACAAGGGCTGCCGCTCCTCCCACCAATCCCGATAAGAATCAACTGAGAGGCGATCGGGATCCCGACTCTTAACGGGATCCCGATAAGCAAATCGCCTCTTCATTATTTTACCTCTGAGCGGCCTGTCATTTCTTCATTATTATCGGGATCCCGTTAGGAAATCAACGCATTCTTTCATTCTCAACGAGAAGAGCTGCCACTTATCGGAACATAGAAAAGGTCAGCTTGGCGGGCGCTGCACCTTGCGCTATTGGTATATGAAGTATCTACATACCTGCTTCATTCTGATCTATATTTAGTGACGGCTTTATCTATATTTAGTGACTGAATTTGGAAAATACCGTATCTGAAACGGGGAAGCCTCGTCGAGACTGGCTCATCGTTGAACTTGCCGTACACCGCATATGCGGGGTATTCCTTGATCCACTGCATGTATTTGTTCTGTAAATCCAAACATTAAATACTTTTGGGTGGGCTGAAGACTTGCAAAAGTACATGGATGAGTAAATGGGTTAATACACGTAGACCCTATAGGTGGGCAATCGCTAAAATTCCTTGATTTCGTCTTTAGGAACGATGACGCACAAAGCATACAAGTTCTTGTTTTTTTTCGTTTGAGTAATTCAAATATTCGAAAAGACCTTTCGATCATTCTTGTTCAGATGTTGCTTGATTTCATCTGCCAGGTGGTTTAATGGTTAAGCAATAGTTCAACTCCGCAACTAAAGAATTAGCCGTGAGCAGTGTGGGGATTCGGAATACGTTATTGACAGCCGTATATTTCTAGACATCTAACTTCAGTCCTAGTGGTTTTCTCTGTGAAGTGAGAGACGACATCTAGGAGTGAAGTAAGATGGTTTGAAATGAACGGCTGTCAATAACGTTCTCCAAACCCCCACACTAGCCATAGGAGCTGCAATTTCACCTGCATGACTTCATTTCGTTCGGGCGCTGAGATTTCATCAGCGAAGATCGCACAAGTCATGACATTCAAAAACATCACAAAGTAGATGAAGAAGAGGAAGGCAATACGTGAACTGCAAAAAGTGAAACAAATACTAGGGGTGCTAAATCGGTAAATGTGTCGTCATTCATTTCTGCCGCGCCGTTATCTCATTCCATCGTAGATAACTGCGAAGCGGAGAAGAATGACGATTGAAATACCGATTTTGATCCCCTAGTCTATACCATAGTTTCCACCGCAATGGATGTCTGCTGTGGTAAACGGCGTGAGTCATATCCTGCCACGTTTGAACCAACAGAAACATCGTGCAGATATTGGTATTGATTGAGATATATGTGGCGATCGGCTGAAATCGTCACTCTTTTAAGTGGGGTGTCGCTAACAATGACTTCAGTGCATTTATTTTTGTACAATCTCCGTGGAGCGGTTGTATACCACATGATAGAGATACCAGGTCCGCGGAGATTATACGAATGACAGTTTCACTAACAATAACGGTGCTGAAAACGACACGCTACTGAAATCGCAATTGCATAAATATTAACCAGCACCCATCTCGCGGGGAATCCCATCTGGCATAGAAGGCCATTGCAGAGATAGACGGGCAGTGGACAGAGCGGGTATATGGAGTAGGCGAAGCAGAGCCATGCATCGTTGATCAATTGACACACCTATGAATAAGTCAACATTGGGATTCGCCACTTCGATCTGTCTTATTTCCAATCCTAGCCATTGTCTCTGCGACGTGAGTAACGCAAACTAGGAGTGAAATTAGAAGGTTATAAATGGCAGCTGTCAATATAGTCACCATGGCAATAACTACAAAACAATAATACCAGAGATACCTGAAATATGACAACGCCAATCTTGTACGACATCTTGAGAAACTGTGAACAATTCCATATCAAGATGATGATGAAAGGATGCATGAATAACACAGCGTAGATGCCGTAGACTATGGAAAGCCTCAAAGGGAGGTTGTCGCCAATGGAACGTTATTGACAGCCGTTCATTTCTACCCATCTAACTTCATGCCTAACCGTCGTATGTATTTACCAAGTGTGAGACAACCGCCAACAATGTAATTAAACAGCTAAAAATGAACGGCTGTCAATAACGTTCCATAATGCGATCCCTACTCTCAAGACAATTTCTGTTACTTTCGTAAATGAATTATAATAACTTGATCCTTGCACACTAGACACAAATTATATAATTTAAAAAACTTTATTCGAACTTACGTGCTTGCAAACGGTATGAAATGCTTGTGATCGACCTCAAGACCCCAGACATAGGTGTCGTTCTCGAAGAGCGCAGTTGGCATGAACATCGAGGAGTGCTAGTGTTTCTAAATCGGTAATTTGAAGCAATTCATCTCCGCAGAGCGGTCGCCCATGAGGAGGAGAGAAAACCGCGCTCTGGAGGAGAATAACGACAAATTTTGTCGATTTAAAACCCCTAAATAATGCCAGTTCACGATTGTGCAATTGACACTAGGGTTTCTAGCTCGGTAGTAAAGTGCTTTTCTCATTCGTACAATTTCATCGGAGCGGTTGTCTATCGAGAACAGAGAAAATCGCTCCATTGACATGATGAAATAGAAATTTACTTTACTTTCGATTTAGAAACACTAATTGACACGCTTAGTCCGCGTCCTTTGAGTCATTCGAGAACACTTTCTGTCCATTATTGCGTCGAACCACCTGCACATTGGTTATTTCTATAATATGTATGATACGTGCGCGATCTTCGTGTCCTGACGCTTGAGATTAATTCCTTCCAAGTGCGAGCATTTTCATCACATAGCGATACAGGCTATATTATATAGGCTATATACTAAAGACCTTCAAACAGGTATTAAAATACACATACCTTTCATGTGATCGACAACAGTTCCGAGAAAAATATAAGGTTGCTTGGAAAGTTTCTGGTACTTAATATTTTCCACGTAGAAAACCCAGCGAGTGCTTGGTAGTTTGGGCATAGTGCATAGTTGTTGGGTAGTTGGCGAACATGAATGCGTCGTTTGGCGGCTCGACGTTAGTACAGTTGCAAAAGTGAGAGGGCTCGGAGAAGGTCTTTATTTCTTTCTTTCATTGGCCTTATTTTCACCCAGCGTTTTTGTGATCAAATGAATACATAGATTGTGTGAGGCCAATATTAATCAGTTCCGAGCCAAATTTCCCCGTACAATCATTATGATGCAACACTTTCCCATGAAATTTTTTGTGCATTTCAGTTTGCAAATTATTTGGGAATTGGATTCCACAACCACGCTTTCATCACAAATGACCAGCATATATAAATGTGTTTCAACTTTTCGCTTTCTGCAAATGCGGCCACTTCTTCTCTTCGTGCTTCTTTTCCTAACAACCGGCATCCAATGTCGCAGTGCGTTTTCTCAAAATACCAGGGATTCAAAAACTGTAGTAGAATGCATCAGTCTACGGCGAACATCTCATGGAGCGGTTTTCTACTGCTCTTATTGAATTAGACGATAGACGAATTCACTCTATTATACTACCGTTTTAGACACCCTCTAAAATATCATAATTCCTTTATTAGCATCGGTATCAGATATTTTTTTGGCAAACTAAAGGGCAATTTGAGAAAATAAGTCATCTAAATGATGGAATCGAAATACGGTTTTTACATATACACTATCGGATATAAGTCAGTAGTGGTTAACTTTTTCTCTGATATCTTGCTCTAGGTTTTCGAAGAAATCTGAAATTTTTCTTGGTAATACCTGACCGCATGACCGATCTTACTTGAATAGGACGACCCTGTTATCTCGAGTGGCCGCTTCTCCATGAAAAAATAGGTTTTATTGGGTGTTCAAAACATTGTCATTTTCAGAGAGGGGTCCAAAACATCTGATATTTTTACTGGCGATAGTCCACCTGAGGAAGACTTTAAAACAAATTAGACTCGAATTTTAGGTCGCTTCCCCATTGCAGGAAAAATCCGCAAAATGATTCATTTAGCAATTTTACGACTGCCCTACGCAGGGGCAAAGACTGTCTGATTAGACTATAATTATTCTGGGGTAGTCGTGCAACTTCCCTGAAAATTCCATAAGCATAGCTATTCTTCTGATATAAATTTTTTTTCGTTTTTCGGGTACCCACAACTTTTGCGACGATGATAAATGAGTTAACCAAAGTGGTTCATAGAAAGTGTCAATGGCCCCGCTACACCCCTGAGAAATAGCATACCAATAGCTTCACTGGCGACTTCACAGCGAATTTTTATTTGCTCCGAAAATCGCTTATTTTCCCACTATTTTTCTTGGAAACAGGAGATTTTTGCACCGAATTGGGAATCATTTCGCTTCGCTTTCCTATGTTCGCAAATGATATGATCCCAGAATGACTAAAAAAATTGCCGATTTCGATCCCCTGGTATCTAGTTGATGGTATAATGTGGGGTGTCGCGTTTGGGTATTTATTGACAGCCGACCATTACTAGACGTCTAAGTTCACTCGTATCATCGTCTCGAAGTGAGAGACGACCGCTAGGAATGAAGTTAGATGACTAGGAGGTCCCCGGCCGTAAACATATACCCAAATGCGACACCCTAGTTTAATATTATCCATCCACTTTGATACCGGAATGGCAAGCTTTAAATAATAAATAAATATTTCATTTCAGCAGCAGTGAAGGTAGACGGTCTTTATCCTCGCGAGAAATTTTCCGACCGGATTTCAACACTTCCAGACTGCAGGGAACCATGTCAGACTCCGATTCGTGCCGTGCGATACATAGATCCTAATACCGTGATCTATACCACCTCCCCCGTGAAAAGAAACTGAAAATGGTTCTATCTCCGTCTTATATGCAATGTTTCTACATCATTTGCTCCAGTACCGAGATAAATGATTGCATAAATTGAAAGCTGAACATGCTACCCTTGCAGCCAGTGGTTTTGTGGCTGATGCGATGTGAATTTGTGTATCTAGGGTGGGCAACTCAAGCCTTTAGCAAAAATATTTCATTTCGCATCTGCGTATCACATACGACCTTAGAGAATGAATTAGAAGACTAACACTCGAGTAGCCTAGCTGACAATGCGCTGAGTTCTACGCATCTAACTTCATTCCAGGCAGTTTTCTCTTCGCGAACGAGACGATCGGGCAGAGATGCTGCACAGGCAACGAAGGCTCGAGTTTAATATAAGATTATGGCCGTCGGACGTTCTTATTCATGCATCATAGCTTCCTCATTGAGTTAAGAATCAAAAATGTAGTAGGCCACCAAATCGAGAAATTTCCGCCCTATAATCTAGTGATAAGTGTGATATTTGAATACTGAAGACATTTTAACTGCCTTTTTATCCCTTTTCAGGTTTCTGCTTATGGAAGGCAGTCAATAAGAGTGCATGCAAGGTTTGCAAATTCTGGGGGAGTGATTTATGTTTGTCGAATGAAAATGCAGGGCTGAAGCCTTGGGCGAATGATATATGCGATTTTTACACAAATGGAGAGGCCTTGAGGATAGAGATATCGAATTCACTCCATGTCTGTCTTCTCTGTTCTTTTGTGTTCTGTAGAATTTAATTTTCATACTGAGGAAGGATGAAGGAATAAGACGGCATACACCGTCTACAACTTCCGGGGGAAGTGATATATGTTTGTAAAATTCAAATGGAGAAACCTTGAGTCGGCATGGAAACTTGAAAGAATTTAAACTGAGACTAACTCCACTTCCACCGCTTCCACTCTACAAACCAGTGAAGAATGAAGCGGCGTCTTCTCATCTTCACAGTCGTCATCGTGAGTGGTCCTCATTCTGCATATTCTCATCTTCACACAAAAACCGGGGAAGATAAAAACTACGGCTGCCGAAAGGCAACGCGCCAAGGACACTTGCGCGGTTGTGGTGAAAAAGGATGTGTCATTGTTCTCATCACATTTTTCACCACAACGGGGCAAATGTTCTTGTCGCATTTGTCTTTTGCCCCTTTAGTGTAAGAAATGTATCCAACATTGTTGGCAGAATTGAATTGTTCTGAGTATCTTTGCAAATTAGGCTCAAGGAACATAATGCAATGAACAATATTGGCAGAGTGAATCCCCAAGTGCATTGCATCTCTTCATCGCGTGGTCGTGGCTATGCTACAGAGATATGAAATGCACTTTGGGATTTACTATGCCAAGACTTACAATCGTATGTTCAGACGGCAGTTTCGGGTGCGTACAAACAAATGACCGGACCGATGCGGAAATTCGACAGGATTAGACAGGACAGGAATTCGACAGGACAGGATCATTTGCAATGGACTATGATGAAATGGGTACAAAGCTGCAAATTGCTTATTCAGAATAGATTATGGCACCTCAGACTCACAATTTTGGAGCAGATGCTACTCACCGTAGCGTTTATGCCAATCTTTATGCATTGATAACGAAGTTGGTGAAATTGTGCGCGGCCGACTTTAGCACACAAAAATGCCTTAATGAAACGTCAGGCGAGTCTTTGATGCAAATAACGGCACGGAGATCAATAGGCGAGATATGACAGTGAAAGATCAGCGAAGATGCAGAAAAATCATTTTGTTGTACACACCGACGGGAAGATTCATTAGATACACGAGTCGTGTGATAGTCCTTTCTCCATTGCGACGGAAATCCCCGTGGCTTATCGATCAGAATGATGCTAATCATATTTACCTAATCCTTCTTCTTCTCACAACCGCTCGGAATTATAACCAAACAATACTTCCGTCAACGCTGATATCAAATGTATCATTCGCTCTCTACGATACTATCTATTATTCGCCCAGAAAAGGTAAATCAAAAGTGAGCTGCGTTGATGGATCCCTTACAAAATCTATTTGTCTGGAAATCGCATGAGTATGAATTTTCCGTAACAAATCTCTTTTGCCTAATAATCTCTTGCTCATCTTAATCAATCCTAATCAAGAATTGCCTTTTCACGTACAATCATTATGATGCAACGCTTTCCCATGACGTTTTTTGTGCATTTCAGTTTGCAAATTATTTGGGAATTGGATTCCACAACCACGCTTTCATCACAAATGACCAGCATTTATAAATGTGGAGTCGGTGCAACTTTTCACTTTCTACAAATGCTGCCACTTCATATCTTCATCCTTCTTTTCCTAACAAGCGTCATCCAATGTCACGGTGCGTTTGTTCAAAATATCTGTAATTCTAAAACGGTATTATCATGCATCCGTCTACGGTCTAAACCTCATGGATCGGTTTTCTACAGCTCTTAGTGAATTAGACGAAAGACGAATGCACTCTATTATACTACCGTTTTAGACACTCTCCAAAATAGCATAATTCCTTTATTAGCATCGTGAGCGGATATTTTCACAGTAAATTGAATAGCAATATAAGAAAATAATCCATCAAAATAACGAAATCGAAAAGCGGTCATTTGTAAATGTGAACACTTTCTACATGAAGCGCTGCTTTGCATATATTCTACTGATGGTGACATGGTTTTTACTATACTATACCGCAGTCTAGGCTATGTACACAACTCAGTTTGGAACAAGCCATAACTCTTTCAGTTTCATTTTCATAAAAAGCTACAAACGGCAAAGTTGATTATTTCGAAGAGACAAACAACTTTGCTGTTGGTTGCGAATAATGAAAATGAAAACTGGGGTTATGGCTTGTGAGTCAGACTGGCGACAAAAATTGCCGATTTCGAACCTCTGGTGTCTAGTTGATATGTATAATAGTATTATATTCATCCCCTTTAATGGATTGACAAGTTTCAAATAATAAATATTTCATTTCAGCACCAGTGAAGGTAGACGATCTTAATGCTCGCGTGAAAATTTCCAACCGGATTCCAACACTTCCTGACTGCATGGAACCCTGTCAGAGTCCGATTCGTGCCGTGCGATACGTGATGCAGGGACCCTGGGTTAAACATCTCCCCACGAAAGGATACTGAAAACTGTTCTCTCTCCCTGTCTTATATGTTCTGTTTCCATATTATTCGCTCGAGTACCGAGAGAAATGAATGCATAAATTGAAAGCTTAACATGCCAACAATCGCTAGCAACCATTGCTGTGCGGCTTATGTTGTTGTCCAGTCATTGACCATTAGCTAAACCACTTTCGCTAAACTTCTTCTGCTAGGTTCCTAATATGGTTGGCAGTTTGACTTGGGTTTCGGATATGTTTCACCGTGGCTACATATATTGAATTTATAAGAGCTGTGAAACATATCCGAAAACCTAGTCAAACTGCCAACCTTAGTTCCTAACGATTCATTATGATGCAGAGCACTCTCATTTCGTAACTGAAATGTCAGTCGTTGTTAGTTGTATTTGTGGGAATGGAAAAAAGATTAACAGATGATGGAATTCTGAGAGTGAGCATTAGGGTTTCTAATTCGGGAGTAGAGTGCATTCATCTGTTGTCTGATTCACGAGGAGCGGTTGTCATTGCATGAATGAGGCAACCGCTCCTCGGGAATCAGACAACAGACGAATGCACTCTACTCCCGAATTAGAAACCTAATGAACATCACCTTTATTTACATGCATGATCTACGATGAAGTGGGCACAAAACTTCAACTTTTTTATTCGGTACACATTCTAGCACCTCTACGAAAAATGCTTTAATGATGTTCAAAAACGGAAAAATTTGACATCATTCTTCTCCTCCACGCTGCCGCCTATCATGGAATGAGACAAGCTCGCAGAGGAGAAGAATGAAGACAAATTAAAATTAGCGGTTTGGAACCCGTAATTTCACATTCACCCATTAGCTAAAGAGATGTGTGAACGATCAAAGGGTGCAGCAACAATTTCCGCAAGATCATTTCATCGTAATCCACTACGTCGCAGGTAATAGACTCCCCGACACTCGCAATAGGGTTTCTAAATCGGTAGTAAGGTGCATTTCTCATTCGTCTAATGCACTCGGAGTGGTTGTCTATCACTCGTCGGAACAACACTCCGAAGAGATTAGACGAATGAGACATGCGCTATACTACCGATTTAGAAAACCCAATGCGCAATACACTTCCAGACGAATCTTGTCCGTGAGTTCAATGTTCTATTTTTATTGTGTTAAACGGAGTTGAAAGTCTGCCTCTATATGTTGAGCGTGAAACTTATTCAAAATCATGGCCAGCGGTTAGAGAAACGACGAAATATCACGCAAATTTGAGAGTGCACAGTCGTCAGCGTGTGTGTACTCGGTATATCAAGTTGATTTTCCACAATAATATAGTATCGAACTGCCCTGTGCTTTGTTCTGATGAACGCCTACACGTCGAATGTGTTGGAAATTAATCTTTCGGCATAAAATTGCTGTCGTCGTGAGACAGAAAATACATGTTCATTATAGTACGCGCGTGCATTCGCCTACTCAACGTGCCTTTAAAAAATAAAAGATTACTTCTCAAAAAATATGTTCTACGGAGGGTCAATCGACGGAGGATTCGTCTTCGAATTTTTTCTAGTGTTTTTATATCTTCTTATGATCTGCTACATTGCCTTCTCAAAGGACCCAACATTTCATACACCATTCTATTTCTTTTTCTGCACCACCGGTATTCCATTTTATTGGCTCATGGAAGCCTTTTTTTATTTTCAGGAATTGCAGGAATCATGGGAAGTTTTCGTATATTTTTGTTAAAATTTTCTGGTTCCCAGAAGACGAATTCTTTGGCTTCGTGGCTTTGATGGTGGGGTGAATAAGTCAACTTCAGTCTACAACATTGCCTTGACTGTTAAGATGACGAATACGATAGGTGTTATGGGCTCTACTATCGGAAAGCTAATCATAGCAGTTCACAGATATTCGGTGATGAGAAACGCCAGTCTGTCTGAAACGGTCAGTAAAACAAAAGAAAATTACTGTTAATTGAGTACACTTACTCAGGGTTGGTCAAAGCGGATGCTCATATTTCTCCTGGGAGTCCAATTTGTTGTTCCTGGAATTTCAATGATTTACTACGCTGTATCAGCAAACCCCACGCATGTTCAACTACCAGATGGAACGATTATAGTCTCAGGGACTGATGATGAATCCATTCTAGTATGTTCCTAGTAGGGTGTTGCATTGGGTATTTATTGACAGCCGCCCATTTCTAGCAACTTCACTCATAGCGGTCGTCTCGGCGAAAGGAGAGGTGATCTCTAGGAATGAAGTTTGATGACTAGGAGGTCCCCGGCTGTCAATAAATACCCAAATTCGACACCCTATTTCCTAGCCAGTATTCTATAATTCTTTCTCGTTTATGTCGCGAAGATAATTGCCACGTCTTGTTATATTATCTACATCTTTGCAAGCGTCATCATTACCGCACTATCAATTAAAATTCTTACTGAATTGATGCGCGTCGCTCATGTAAGGAAGCTCTTTTTTTTAAATTTGTGGCGTGGCTTTAATTTTGCTCTTGTTGGTTAGTATGGATTAGGTGTCATTTTCGCTCTTTTCCTCTCCACCTCGCAAAAATGGTGAATGAGTAATGAACATTGTAAACATTTCACAATTGTGTTCTTGGTAGAAGAATACAAAGAAGGATTTGCTGAGACAACAAAAACTTCTGATGCTGTACACTTTGGGAAGCACGATAATGCACGTGTTGAAGTCCATTCAACAGGTGATTTAATAATAGGGTTTCGCAAATGGAAAATTATTGACAGCCTTTCATTTCTTATCGTCTAACTTCTCTACATAGCAGTGGTCGCCGACATGTAGAGATAGATAAGCTAAGATGAACGCTAAGAATCAAGTTAGATGGATAGAAATTAACGGCTGTCAATAATTTCCCATTTGCGACACCCTTTTTAATATAAATAGAGAGCTCATCTCTTCCTTTTGCAGCTCCTATGGACGTATTCGGTTGCCGTTGGACTGGATCAAAGTTTCAGCAACGTTCTTATGGAAATAGTAAGTTGAATTGACTTATATTTTGTTTTTTTATGAATTAAAAAATATACTATCACTAAAAATGTTCCCTTTGCAGCATCCATATGTATCAGGCTTGACAATATTCTCGTCGCCTCTTATGCTTGTTGTGATATCACATAATTCCAGAAGAATGTTTAGGCGTCTTTGCAAAAGTAACACTTTGGCAAGAAGTAATAACATACAGATTTCATAAGTATACTGAG
>JACMIF010001111.1:0-20865 GCA_014805445.1 Diplogasteroides magnus | reverse complement strand
CGCTCCAACATGATGACGAAATTCGTCTGTAAAACGATTGCGAATTTTTTTCAGACCGAATCAGTACACGTCGTTCATTGGGGTGCCTATAGCTACTTCTAGGAAAAAAATCAGAATTTTATTCCAAAGTTTGCCACCCGGTTCCGCTCTACCTTGAGCTGAAAAAATAACGTCTCTTAAATTTATAAGTCAAACGTGAGAATTGTATCAGTAAGTCCCTTTCGTTATGTCATTAGCAAGAGGTCTTGGGTGAAGGTCTGCATACATTTTGACGCAAAAAGAGAAGCCGCAAATGATTTGGTGTCATTTGCGGGGGCAATTCATACATATTCCATTAGAATCGGCCTCATAATACATTGACTGCTACGTTCTGTGCAGTATGAGAATTTTGTCTACTTTGAGGTCATTCAATTAGGATTGTAAGGTGGAAATATCGCTCTAAAGAAGGAAAAACAGTAGACAGAGATAGTCAGTTCAACCATATTGCGATCTCGTCAAATGTTTCGCACTTTCAACTATCTCCAGCATAATGAATTCATTGAAAAACGGTCGAATGAACGAGGTGAGGGGAATTGAAATGGAAATTATGCCGGTCCCAATGGCCGAATTCTTTCTTCATTTCCTTAGGCTACTGGAAGATCTTCTACGGGCTTTTTGACTATCGAAACAAAATTGTCTTCAATTCGAGTGGCTGTATTGATGCTCCAGAAATGGAATGTGATTATTGACTCACGGTCTTTCTTCTCATTCTTGAAACCCTTTAGATACCCAACAGATCCCCTTCAGATGTCTTCATCCCGCAGTAGCAGTGTCAATATGAACGATGATCCTACAGGAGAAGATGAGGGAAAAGGAGGTGGGCACTCACAATTCAAGATTCAATGCAATGTTGTCACTGCTCTGGAGTCTGACTGTCTGAGTTGTTGTTTCAATCGTTCAAAGACCATACCGATCACTAGTGATGTAATCAAAATAGTGTGTTTTTGTTATTCTTCTATCTAGAATAGCTGTCAGCAGCTAAAGACAACAGAGCGGCACATTAGAGATGACGATATGTTTATTTGCCGCAGCTTTCATTGGGATTGAGATGAAAAGAGGGCGCTTTGTTCTTTTGCAGAGGAAGGATCGTCAAAGAGAAGAAGAACGAGGACTAATTTCACAGGATGGCAATTGGATGAATTGGAGGGCGCATTTGAGGTTACTCTTATTCCGTATCACGTATATTGTCTTGTCAAGTGATCTCATATGGAACCAGCTTCTCCTATACGATTCGGTGAGTGTGTAAGACACTCATTGCAGGCCACCCACTACCCGGATGTCTTCATGCGAGAAGCTCTCGCTCTGAGATTAGACCTTCTGGAGTCGAGAGTACAGGTACCCACAACTTTCTTTCCATTCAAATCACTCAATCCTTGTTATGATGTCCCTTCCCTCCACAACAATGTATGATGGACAGCACTTTACACTCTTTTCTCCATTCAATGACCTATGAGCGCCTCACTCTCGAATGTCTCAATAACATCGTGCCCATCAAACTCTTCCCCCATTATTTGGTTGTCTGATGAAGAATCCCGATAAGCAAGGGGAAGTTTGTCTCTGTTTTGACTTCTCCCTCCATTATGGCTCCTTAGAGGGGGAGGGAATATGTATTGTCAGGACGCGAATTGAAGGGGAGGGTGGTATTTATTAGGGGGATGTTGTAATCACTCTTGTCACTTTCATTGTTGGAACAACAACTAACGGGTAGACGGAGGGAGGATGAATGGGTTGGATTTGTTCTTGTTAGGTTGCATTTGGTGGTTGGATTGAATGAACAACATGGAAGATAAGAGAACGGAGAATTAATTGAGTTGGAGTGGTGTGTTTTGGGGGGAAGAAGAGACTCACACACTGACAGTGATTTGTTATACGGCTATTTGTCTGCAATTCGGGCGAGGGTGCAAGAGGCGTTTAATGCATTCCCTGTCCACTAAGAGATAAACACCACAAGTTGAAACACAGGGATCATTTATCCGTTCCGCAGGTGTGGTTCCAAAACCGACGGGCCAAGTGGAGAAAAAGAGAGCAGATGAAGAAATTCGTTAATGACGATGCCTCCTTGAGCGCCAGTGGAGGAAGAGAGGTATTTGGCATTTTGAAAATGAAATATTATTGGGTAAGCGGGCCAAAATTGCTTGCTCCGATGACGCCCTCTGGTAGTTGCTTAGGATAGCAGGCATAGGGATATTTCACACACTACTGTATGCAGTGTGTGAAACTTTTTACATATCGGGATCACGAAATATGCACACATACACTTCCGCACAAGACATTTTCGCGCAGGACACTTCCGCACAGTACATTTAAGCACAACTCATAACTACTTCCATTTTCATTTTCATGAAATACTTTCAACATGAAAGTTGATGTTCCTGACGAGACGAACAACTTTGTTGCTTACTGCGGAAGGTGAAAATGAAAACCAAACGAGTTATTCCAGAACGGCATTTCGTGTCATCGGAACACTTTAATCCAATAATAGGTCTTGTGTACATGTGAAAAATGGTTCCTACAGTAAAATCAGATGAAGAGCTAGGCTCATGAAATTTTTAGGGAAGTTGCCCGACTGCCAAAAAAATAATTATCGGCTACTTAGACAGTCATTTTCCCTTTGTCCCTGTGCAGGGCAGTCGTGAGAATGCAAAATGTGGTCATTTTTGCCGATTTTTCCTGCAAAGAGGAAGCGACCTAAAATTCCAATCTAAGTTGTCTTGAAGAGTTACCGGAGTGGACTACCACATATAAAAATTTGGGATCATTTGGACCCCTCACTGCAAAATGACAATGTTTTGAATACCCTATATACCTACTTTTTTACATGGGGAAGCGGCCACTCGAGATACAGGGTCGTCATATTCAAGGAAAAACGGCACATTCGGTCAAGTATTACCAAGAAAATTTTCAGATTTTTTCGAAAACCCACAGAGAAGAAAGATATCAGAGAAAATGTATCCCACCGGTGACCCATGTCCGATAGTGTAGATACCTGCTCCCCATTGTCGTTCTCCACGAAGTATCTATTTGGAAGTTGAACTGCAGTGGCCATTTCGAGCAGATCGATCACCTGAAATATTGAATAATTGACCGATCGGTTGCGTAGATTTTCGATTACCTTAAAGGTACAGTCCGGGGCGCCGATTTCTATCGCAAACTGACATTAGACACGGTAGAATTTGAATTAGCTAAATCGTGAATAAATGAAAATTTGATATTGTGGCTTCATAGCGATGTAAGTTCCTAGCTCTGAATGTAAACTGCATTCTCAATAAGTTCATTTCGACACAAAAATGAGAGTAAAGCTCAATTAAAGGAGCTACCGTGCCTAATGTCAGTTTGCAATACTCGGCGCCAGGAGTGTACCTTTAAAATTCACGATCGTCCGGTGAATCATTAATAGTCTCAAAGCATCACTACGTTTACATTACTCATGAAGCATAATCGTTGACAAAATCACTATTGCAACTCTGCGATATGACAAAATTGATGTATTATTGTGGAAAACGGATCGGAAAAAATCAGTACGCGCTGATGAGTTCCTATGTTTATCCGAATTAATTATTGTGTTGAAACATATCTCAACGATATTTTGGCACACGTTGTTTGGTTTATATTTCGACAGTTAATTGCACAAATGACTGCAAAATGTTTTTTTTTGTTTGACCATTTTTGTTTGGTCCAAACCAAAATACATCGAAAAACAGTTAAAATTCAAAAAAAAAGTTCACTATTGCGTTCAAATATGCTTCAGTACCCCTATATATTATAATTAGGACACTATGCGCTAAACAGCGCAATGTCATAGGACGCCCAAATAACGCCATCAGTTCAGTTTTAAACAATAATATGCAACAGTCACGCAATATCATATTTGTATCGTTTCCGAAGATATAAAATGTCCCGGTTGTATTGGCTCAAAAATTCGAAACAAAAGCAATAAAAAAAATTATGTCACAAAAGGAATTCCCATTTGTCCGCCCCACTATCATGGCGCAAATATTCTTGTGTCTTCTCTCTCCGTTACGTACCTGTCGAATGTGTACTCTGCTCAGTGGCCTCAGGTACTCCAATCCGGGAGGAATGTCATGGGACGGGGGAAATTGAGGCTTGGCCATCCATCGGTGAGCTTGAAAAGAAAATTAGTCAACCAACTATGAATTCTTTCACTAAATATGATAATAACGAGTACTGATAGTTTTTTTTCAAAAATATCATTATATTTAAAGTACCTTGCGGTGGCGGCGCTCCCGGCTGTATCGTCACAGCTGCCATGGTGCGCAGTCTGAAATAATATTTTTTATTGATTTTTCGGATTTTCTCCCTACTGAAGCTCGAAAAAATTGTAGTGCCATGGATACGATAAGTTTGAAACATATACTTTCTTTCGAAATAGGCTGTATCTTGTACCTGTTCAAATACTCATCCGTCGGTACTCCCTGCGAATTGACCAGTGGAGGGGCGGTGGGGTAGCCTGAATAGTTAATTATTCATTAGGGGTTCTAAATCGGTAAATTTGTCGTTATTCTTCTCCGGAAAACAGTCTGCTCTCAGCTTGATAGAACCCAGAATATTCATTTTTTTTAAATAATGACAAAATACATCATATCAATTTCGCAATAATAGTGCATTTTCAGTGACCGGCTTCATATGACGCTAAAGAATTTGCGCCCCAGTAGTGAGATGAATAATAGCAGCACTTGACATCATTTTGATGTAAATGTTCAGTTAAATAGGGATTGGCGGAACGAATAACGGTAAATGATACTCGCGGGGCATGAATTGCTTAAGAATCAATGTGTTAAATGATCCAAATCAAGCGTGATTCTCTCCAAAAGTGAGCCTGATCTACCTAGTGGGCCGAACTCCGCTGACTCATTCCAGACAACTGGGTGGGTTGCTAGGCAAAGCAGTGAGGGAAATACCTGGAGGCCTATTGTTTAGGCATGTCAAGGGAACGACTTTTGGTCAGAATTTTGTCTCATTCAAACGGTCATGAACGAGCGAGAATGTCGGTTGTCTCTGCGTTCGATAGACAACCGTTCCGTAGATTGACCCAAATATGAAAGGCATTGTTTACTGTTATATTTTTAGAATCATTGTTGGCAGAGTGAATCATAAAGTGCGTTCCATCCCTGTGTGCTCTCTATCTCGCGGACGTGTCTATTAGGGTTTCTAAATCGGGAGTAGAGTGCATTCGTCTGTTGTCTGATTCCCGAGGAGCCGTTGTCTATTGCATGAATGAGACATCAGCTCCTCTGGAAACAGACAACAGACGAATGCACTCAACTCCTGATTTAGAAACCCTTCTCTCTATCTCGCGGTCGTGTCTATGCGTCAGAGATGACCGAATGAGTGAGAGCGCAGAGAGAATGAATGCACTTTGGCAGTCGACAAATTAACAACAATCCTTAGTTCTCACCTGGTTGCAATATGACGCCTTCGCCGATGGAGACGGAATGTTGGTGATGGACGGCACTGAATATATTTTGAATATCTTAAAACCCAACGGTAAGATATTAAAAACACTGTGGATATGCAATTTAGTAGAAAGGCGGTGAATGGGATATGATTATAAAGATATGTAAATATTGCTAACTTCTGATCGGAATATGCGGGTGGAGGCTCGAACCGTCGTGATTCTTCGTCGCGTTTGGCCATAATCTGATGAAAGCAAGTATGTAAAATCGCAGAAATCCAGGAATTATTAGAACGTATGCAAGAGGGACAATATAGATGCGAGTGGGCCGAACTCCACTGACTCATTCCAGACAACTGGGTGGGTTGCAAGGGAAAGCAGCGGAAGGGGGAATACCTGACGGCCTAGTGTTCAGTCATGTCAAGGGAACGAGGATAGGGACTAGAGTTTCTAAATCTGTAGTAAAGTGCATTTGCCATTCGTCTAAGTTCCGTGAAACGGTTGTCTCTACGTTCGATAGAGAAATATTCCGAGTGGTTTTGGCGAACGAGAAATGCATTTTACTATCGTTTTAGAACTCCTTATCCACACCAGGGTGCTTCAAGTACAGAATAACACGAGCCGAGGGCGATGTTCTCCCAATATTTGCGCAATTGAAACGCAAGTATGTGATTTCGTTGCAGGGTTGAGCAAAAATTACAGTAAGTATTACAATACCAGACGAAAAAACCTTCGAACTACAAAGGCGGGTGGAAGACAACTGATAGGTAATTTCGCCATCACTCTCAGCATTCTCACAATGCCATTTCGACATTTTTAGGCAAATATCCACGGCGCTCTTCTCCTGTACCAGAACAGTCCATAAAGGGATCGATTCTCGCTGAACCAAACAAAAGGGGCGTGAAGCACAGGAAAAAAGAGGAATGACGCTCGATCACTGTTTGCTCAGTCGCTTTTATCGGCCACATCTGTGAATCATAAAGGCGTCATCGCATATAGAAATACAATTCACTCTGGTCATCAAGGGCTTCTATAAGCAAGATATGACCATTAGGAAGAGAGGAAAGGTCGAAAAGTCTCTCAATTCGATAACCTTAGTCATGAGAAGATGACAAGTTTCTGGTGGGAAGCGCTTATCGGACGATTGCGAAACTATAGAGCGTACACAAACTCAATAGAGAGCAGAGAAATCAGCTAGACATGAGACGTGGTTATCGCCTTGTGGTTAACCATGGGCGATCATGAGATCGATTCTCGCAAAACCAAACAAACTAACAATAAGCTCTTGTTTTACCGTGAAATCATCATCGCTAAGTATAGTTAGGGACCGCAGGCTCCGCCCACTTGGCGAGGGACATGTTTTGGTCAAAAGTTAAGACTGACGCATAACTCTAAAACAGTTGAAGTCAGACCTATGAAATTCTCATGATGGGTTCTCTGATGGTATGGCTAAGAAACTGCGTTTCAACTTCCCACCTGTGTGGTCTCCTGATCGCTCTATATACGTATGGTAAATTTGAAAAACACAAGTCTTTTTCTGTAAACGTCATGTCCACACCTGTCCACACCCCATGTTCAAAGGTTGTATCCGAGATATTGATGAAAAATTTCGATTGCGAGAGTTTTGTATGTAGAATCGAGCTGTATCTCTTGTGTATTGCGTTTTTGTGAACACATGTCCAAATCATGCGCTATTTGTATTCATCTGAAGGAGGTACATCACACAGTGACTGGATAGCGTATTGGTTAACGCGGTAGCCTTGTATGCAAGAGGTCGTAGGTTCGAGTTTTACCACGTGCCAACCCTTTTGCTATTTTCTAAATAATATGTAATGTAAAATAGGATCAAAATATATGCTTATTCATTTTTTATATATACCAAGAGGTAGTTTTGCAAAATAACCATGTTGGAACTAGTTTTTATATTAGATGAGCGCTAATGATGGAAAAGAGAATAGAGGGGATGGAGAGGATCGTCCCAACTTTCGAGGCCTTCCCTTGATGCCTCGCGGGCCAGTTTATAAGATATAACTTACCGCAGGTAGAAGATATCAACAAACGGCAAAAAGGATGTTGTAACGGAGCACCTGAGCTATCATTTGAGCGTTTTCATATGCATGGGCAAAAATTTTGGTCAGACACCCTGCGGTCTCTAAGTATAGTCAAACGAAATTTGTTCTGTCCAAGCATCATTCAAACGTCTTTTGCTAGGCTTGTCGAAGTCAAATGGAGAATAAGCTGTGACTTCAGCTTTGCTAGATCGCAAATGAATGAAAAATCAAAGCTTTTGCATATTTGAAAGTGCTCAATTACCATGAGAACGGTAATTTGAATAATTTGAATACTTCTCAAATATTTTAATTGCCGATGCTCCCTCACTCTTCCCACCACCGCTCCTCTCATGCGGTCGACCCTCTCCTTCCTCTTCCTGCTCCTACTGTACCAGCCCTTCGCGTCGGGACTCGCTGCTCATCCCGAAGGTCAGATAAATTACATTTTAAATTCAAAATTATAGTTTAAAAATGCATTTTAAAATATTTTTAAATTCAGACTCGATCCTGCTCGACCGGGAGCTGCGCGACGTCTTCGATGGATTTCGCCTGCGCGTCGGTCAGTTTTTATTTATTTAAAAATTTCCAACAGATACAGTAATACTACACATTTATTGATTTTGTGTTGCTAAAGCCTATCATAACTTACGGGGAACGTACCATTTATGCAACCCGGCAAAGGGCTAACACAAAATCAGATCCAAATTTCATTGGATGAGTTTCGAATGCAGTTGCCATCCGTGATCTATCGGGCGAAAAATCAATAATTACCGTATCCCTGATTCAGGCAACATCACCGAGTCACTGCATGAGCTGCTTCTCGGCGGTCGCCTGGCCGAATGGGCGCTGCTTCACCTCATCGGAGACAAACGTGAGTGTGTCTGAAAACACGGCGTACGGTAGCCGCGACGCGTGGGATGTTGCGTTGCGGTGAGGATTGTGACATTTCAGCCGACTTCCAAAAGTGCGGCATCACTCTGAAAACCGCGTTGAAGAGTATGGTCGACGATGCCAGAGCGGCCGCTGATTGCGTTTGGAATACGTCTGATTGTGGAGGTATCCCCATATATTCCACGGTTGAAACATATAAGGAGTCAATGGCGGAGTCAGAGAGTACGGTAGAAGAATAATCGATCGATATTCGTTTCAGGATTCTCTCCACAGTGGGGCTCGCGCCTGGTCGACTCGTGGCCGCGTCTCGAGGCAGGCATCTTCAGAAGGGTTCGAATTTGAATTTCCCGCCCAAACGTGACCGGCCCTGATTCAGGGTCCGTTCTTCTTCCTGGGCGACTACGACGCGTGCGCCAGCGTCGCTGCTACCATACCCGATCGAGAAGATGTCCCCGCGATGGACTACTGTAGCACGAAGATTACGGTAGATACTCCGCTCGGACAGACGCTGCCGGTTACATTCGGTAATTTTTATCTTATATTTTAAATATTAAAAAAAATTATTTTACAAGTATTATCGTGAAAATTTAGGATTCTGCCTACCGAAAGAGTGTGCCGACTGCTTCAGAAACCGGCCGTACTTTCCAGCGGATCAGGAACTGGTAAAATCTCGATATCCTTTAGGGATTCTAAAACAGTAAATTTGTCGTCATTCTTATGCGGAGCGCGGTTGTCTCAATCCATGATAGACGAACGCGCGGCGGAGAAGAATGACGACAAATTTACCGTTTTTGAACCCCTGATATCCTTCGATTCGCCCTCGAATAATAGCACGCGCGGTCAGACTGTCGGCCACGCCCACAAGGAAGTTTTGAACGGTCTACTTACAGTAACAAAATCGGTATTACGGATACGGATTTCTATTTTGCGGACTCAAGTAATTTGACGTTGGCAAATTGCCAAGATTGTTTGATGTGCATGAACGTTCATATTGGGGAACGGTTAGGTTGTGTAAAACAGCGTATTAAATCACGGATACGGTTTTCGACGCTTATGCGGAATTGTGGGCGTGGCCGACAACGAGGTATGCGTGTAATAGCCATGAAATTGCACAGCCACTATAAATATATTTTACCTGATTTTTGATTGATTGCTTCATTCCAGTAGACAGAAACGTCCGCGGAAATATGTACATAAATAAAAAGCTCAATAAAGAAATACAACATTATTCCCTTCAGTACCTCGAATCGTTCCTGGGTGGCGTGAACTCCTCCGTCTGGTCCGATCGCTTCATTATGACGCGTGCTTGGAGGTGCGAGAGCACGGCGGAAACCAGCAATTCTAAGGTTCAGAGTCTTCAGACTACAAACTATAGAGATCAAACTACAAATTATAGAGATCAAACTACAAACTACAGGGATCAAAGTACAGACTATAGAAATTAAAATGCAAATTGTAGAGATCAAACTACAAACTACAGGGATCAAAGTACAAATAATAGAGATCAAACTTCAAATTGCAGATCCTGCTCAGCTTCGTGCTCGCTTTTTTCTGTGTGCTCATCGGCTGCGGCACGGCGCTGGAGTTCTCGCGGTCAAAGAAGGTAAGAGATAATGGAATAAGAAGGAGGCGGATCTGAATTATCCTACTATTGCTTTCTTAAAAAAAAACAGATAATATCACATAAATATTCAGTAAAAACTGAAACGAAATCAACAAGAAAGTTTACATATTTCATTGGAAAACACTTGAAGCATAGATAGGAGAAGCCAAAAGTGGAAAGATTCAGGCGACTGAGAAGCACTACGAGCGCGTGCATCACGACCGTGAATCCGGAAGGGACAATTCGGGATCGGAAACGGAATGGTGCGTTTGAATTGCCCGCCAACCGCGACGCATTAGGCATACGCGTTGCGGTTATCGATTATGAAAACAATTACCGATTTCGCTGCAGGTACTCGTCCGGCAATTCAACCCAGGCCGGCAGACTTCATGTAAGAGATCATTCTTAACGCGCTGAGGTCGCGCTGCGATCTGGAGTGTGACTTACTGCATTTAGCGCGCGCCCTCCATCGCCCTCACCTACAAGTCGGCGCCAGCGATGAAGAAGTCGCTGACGACGCGGACTGTCTTCCTGGAGCTGGTGGGCATCCGTCAATTAGCCTTTTCCGTAATTTTGCGGTTGTCCTAAACTTCGGATTTACTAAAACCCGGATTCCGCAGATCTGCGCCTTCTCCATTCGCCGATCCTTGCAGCATCTGTTTAGGAACGCGGAAAAGGAGGTTTCCCCTTTTCAAGTTTTTAAAAGTTACTAATTATGATTTTCAGGTCGCAAGTCTACACGCACTTCGTGTGCTGTCTGCGCTTTGGGTAATATTTTTACCGTTTTTGTAGTCTGATGTGTGATCTTTGACCACATGTATGCAGTTTGATGTCCGCAGATTGTAGTATGATCTTTGATCTTTCAAGGTCATCATCGGTCACTCGTGCCTCTTCTCCCTGGACTACACGGACAACCTGCGCACACTTCAAACGTCGCTGTAAGTGTGGCCAAGTGGTTATGTGATACGCCAATATTTTGGATGCCTGGGTTCGAATCTCATCTCTGACGCTTACTTTTGCAGCTCCGGCCCTTCGTTCACCACACACTTTCTGCTGTCCGCTCCTCTCGCCGTAGACACTTTCCTCTTCATCTCTGGAGCGGTCATGGCATTTACGCATAGGAAGAGGCTGCTGTTCAGGTATTTCATAATGATGACGAAATATCCGTAACGCGTTGTCTCTTGCGTCGCGTGCGATTTCGTAATATTTCATCACCTGATAAACTCCGCAACTTCAGACAGGGCATTCCGCGTGCTACGATTCCTCGCAGAGTGGGCAGATGGATTCTCTTTGTGCTGCACCGAATGTTCAGAGTTTATCCAGCCGTGGTGAGGCAGCACTGTAGTTATCAAATGAAATTGTCTCAAATAATTATGGTGTTCTTCTAACTTCTGAAGTATTTCTACAAATAGTGTGAAAACTATGTAATCAGACTAGCTAGATTTAGGAAAAATCGTTCATAAACTTGACTAACAAAAGAAAATTATTCGTTTAGATCCTGATGGTCCTCTTCACTACGTTAATCTTCAACGGCCTCGGCAGTGGACCCGTGTGGAATACAAAAGAAGGTAACTTTTTAATAAGTTAATAAATTGAGCATATTTATGAATTTTCTAATTAAAAATTTAGATATTTATTTAACTCATCAAATACTTTTTAGGCGCCTTCGGAACGAACTGCTCCTCGCTCTCCGATTTGCTGCCCCATCTGCTATTCTTCGCCAATTTCAAGGTAATTTATACAGGCCGAATTAAATATCTTCCATTTTTATTCGGCCTAAAAATATTCCTTTAGCCTTCGCTATGCCTTCCTTGGATGTGGCACGTCTCCATCGACATGCAGATTCAGTTTGTCAGTTATTTCAAATCACCGCCAACCGCAACGCCTCCCCACGCGTTGCGGTCGATTTCATCATCGTGATGAATTGTTCAGTTCTGCCCGCTGCTCCTCATCGGACTGACCTACTCTCCGAATCGCACGACTGTCGTTACCGTAATTCTGTGTCTTGCCACGGTCATATATCGATTTGTTTCGGTGCACTTATTCAGGTAAACAGATTTCGCATTTGCTCGAAATTTATCAATAATTCCGACGGTATCAATCAATAATTGATTGAAACGTGCATTTTAGCGTTCACGGAGACATCGTTCATGCTATGCAAGCGGAGAGTGCGATAGTGGCCACCGAGGTGAATTTGAAAGTCCCTATGCTTATCGTAATTTCGGAACTTGCGTCATTTACCAATATTTCGTAATCGATTTCGTAATTGACAGGCTTTCCGCCGCTCCTTCGTCTGGTTCTACGGCAATCCTATGGCGCGCGCGGCGCCCTTTATCGTTGGTATGACGCATTTCAATGTTCCGCTTGAATTCCTGATTCCGGTCTTGATGAATATATCGTACTCAAAAATTCAGGTGCTCTCACCGGCTGGGTGGTGTGCTTGAAGAGTTCGGCGAAGCTAGGATGGTTCTGGAAAACGACACTAAAGGTCAGACATCGACCGCGACGCGTAGCTAGACGCGTTGCGGTTACGATTACGAAACATTGCTAAAGATTTTCAGCTTGTTTGCATCGGCTTGCTCAGTTTTGCCTTCTTTGGCACTCATGACGAGGTGAATTGTTATTGATTATTTTATCGTATCCCACAATACCAATGATGATTCAGGAAAAAAAGTAATTATGTTACTGATCCTTTTATATATAATTCAAAATGTCCACTTATGCATCCTTACAAAGCAATGATAAATTGTTACATTCATCGTTTACAAAGGAAAAATACAGTGCATCTCATTTTTTTCAGTCCGCTCTCGCATCCGCCCACACGACTCTCTCCTCCATGTCTTGGGCACTCGGCCTGGCGCTGCTCGTTTGGTGCGACTTGCTGAGATTATTGATTTTTGCTAAATAGCGTAATTTAAAGCTTACTTAGTATAGCAAGCATGCTAAATACCGCAATTTCAGGCTGTGCGAGAACGGCCACGCATCCACTATGCAGCACGTGCTGTCATCGCACAGAATTCTGCCGTTCTCGAGGTATCCTTGTGTCGTTTCCAGCGGCTTTCAATATGCTATCGGCTTTTCAAGATTACATTGCAAAATCGAGTAACGTTTCGAGTTTCTGTCATTTCCTAACCTGTGGTCTGGACCGATTCTGTCATTGCCTAATGACTGCCTCTTGTGTGGTGTGATTCTGTCATTTCCCACTTCTCCAGATTGGCATTCGGCGTCTACCTCGCACACGAGCCCATCCTTCTCCTTCTCGTCTACACTCAACGTCGACCTCTCTCCCCTTCGTCACTCACCTTCTTCTTCATTCTTTCGGCGACGTGAATGTTTTCTGTCTTTTCCTAATCATGGTGTAATACGCCTCATAGAATTTAACGAATATTCCTCACTATTTTATGGCAGTGCAAAAAAGTTAAATGATTATTTTTTGCGATCGATTTTTGTACTTCAGTGCCTGTCTGCTCTCACTCATTGCCGCGCTGTTCCTCGCCGTTGCCGTGGAGATTCCGCCGCAGGTGATGAATACGGGCCGATTTATGGATTTATCGATTTGTCTTTCTTTAAAAAGGTGTCAAAATCAGGGCAGATATAAGAGAATTACTGTGAGCCCTGTTTCTGTCATATCCTAAATAATTACTGGTATTGCAGACCTTGGAGCGTCGACTGCTGAAGCGCCGTGAAAAACGGGTCTTCGACAGGGACCGCGACGGCGGAGGATGGGCGAGGGTTGAAGCGTGAGTTCCGGCAAAAATGAAGCGCTCAAATGGATTCGAACCGTTGACCTTCTACTTTGTTTACCAACACACAACCACTAAACCAAAGAAAACCCTTTGCTGCAAAAATAGAGTCTTGTGGGGGATCGAACTTGTGTGGTCATCGCTCCGTGCTAAGACATAACCGCTACACTACGGTCTTCAGGTTCGCGCCTTCCGTGAGCTCTCTGGCCAAGGCGGCGCATTGGGTGGCCGATTTCGACTTCATCTGGCACAAAACCGCGGGCAGAGCGCAGATGTCGAGCATTGTAAGCAAAAATTGTAAATTTTTGTAATAAGAATTGTTTGGAATAAGAAAAGTTCTGGATTTGGCATTTTCCCGTCTTTTCCAATAAAACATAACAAAAATATTTAGGAATCGTCGCCTCCCGTTGATCGCAGCTACGCCGCCGCCCTGGGCGACTTTCAGGTCATTCGAATTAGATATATTAGTATGAATATTATAAATCCGAATTAAATGATAAATGTTTCTAAATACATTAGTTAAGGAAACTGACATAAATTCATTGCAGCCCCTTCACGGAGACTATCCGGCACTGAGACAACTTCCACGTCCGAATACGTAGGAAGCATTTCGTGTTTCATTTATTAATTTATTTTTTGTTTTGTTAAAACAAATTCTTTTTGTATTTACAGGTATGAATGGGCCAACGACAAAAACTCGAACCTCGTACGTTTGTTTGGCGTTTTCACTAAGTCATTATTACCGAGACAAGGTTCTACCGTAATTCCGCCGTGCCGTTCAGGGAGATCGCTACGAGAGCACCGCCGGCGCAATGAGCAGCGAGAGCGAGGCGGACTTCACTGAGAACACATACTACACGGAAGATAGTAGAGCTAATGTTAGTAGACGTCTTAAAATAAAATTATATGTTTCATAATAATAAAAATATGTTTCGCAATCTTCTGGTAAAATTTCGTACCATTTTCTGCTATTCAGTACTATTATTTCTAACTTTTTCTCATTTTCACGCAAAAAATGCAAAAATAAAAAAAATAAAATGATTTTTAGTCCGACACGGATTTGCGTGCGAAATTCTCCGTGGGAACACCCGATCTTTGATGAAATGCGGAAAATGAAGAACAATGAAATAGAGAAGACTCCTGGCCATTTATATTTGGATAGTATCGATTCCCTGGCCCTTATTTCTCTTGAATAAAGACGCCCGAAACAAACGATCAGGCTGCACAAGTAATCATTGTAGGAGCTGTTCCAATAATTTGTATAGGCAGTAATGTGATGTTTTTTTCATGGAAAGGAGATGCATTTTCCGAGTTCGAACACTCCATCTGAGCCGAGGCCACTGGTGACTGTGCTCTCCATAAATGACACGCTATTTCGTCATCATTTTAATCACCTGCCTTGATCTCACATATGTTTTAGCAAAAAGAATTTCAAACAGGTTTGCAAGATTGGGTATGGTTGGTTGAAGATGAATCGAGCCGTGATGGAACAATCAATTCAGCCCATTTCGCCTATGGTGCATCTGCCCGTTTCACAATTGTAGCACATGGGCCTTATCACTTTATGATTGACCACTGTCTCTCTTTCTCTGTCACTCTATCTGTTCACCATTATCTCTCTTCACTCCCTGTCTGATAATGGGAGAGCGCTTCGATTTATGCTCGCTTTTCCTCCTCGTTTCACTTGTTACTCGTAATTACTTTTCATTTCTGATTTCTTGTGATAAACATACTAATAAATATGTTCGTTACATAATAAATATTCATGAGACTGTGGACATCAATGGATAACTGTTCTGCTCGCCATCCGTCGATAATCGTGTAGTAATGATGCATTTTCAGCAAATCCTGAAAAATGAAGGACCGGCTGGAAATTCCAATCCCAATGCAAGCGGAGTTTTCGCTATACGACAATGTAACCTACATTTTTCCTTTTCAAATTCGAAGCCTTTAATTCCAAAATTATATCCCTTGATGCATTTTCGAGCTACAAGCTAATTTTAAACATCCGTTAAAGAAAACGTCATAAGTTTCTATGAGGCGCATCTCGTTATGAAATATAATCAATAAAATCTGTTTCCTCCAACCCTATCGTATACTTTTTTGTACGGGATTTCGACGGAGCGAAGCGCCTCATAGACTCCCTGGATGCCCTCTTTGAATTGGTAATATAGCTGAAATTTGCAGCAACAAGTCATGCTGCGGTTTCACGGCGGAAGAAACATCGTCATCCAACTTGATACAGTCAACTGTCCCAATATGAGCGCGGCTTTCGCTGAGCTTTGCTGGAACAATTCGAGAGGGTTAGTAGCGTTTCAAAAACAACACTAATGTACATTTCTCATAATTAGTCGCTGCGTGCGACAGACAACCGTTACGAGCTGAATGTACGAATGAGAAATGCACTCTACTAGGGTTTCTAAATCGGGAGTAGAGTGCAGTCATATGTTGTCTGTTTCCCGAGGAGCGGTTGTCTGTTGCATGAATGAGACAACAGCACCTCTTGAATCAGACAACAGACGAATACACTCTACTCCCGAATTAGAAACCCTACACTCTTCTACCGAATTATAAACCATACCTAGTTGTTACAGAGGAGCATCTCGTTAAACGTTGTTGCTTGGTATATAGAAGTAAAGTTGATGTGCTTGAAAGATATTTAAAACGCGGGAAACGACGAAATAGCACTCATATTCGCGTGTGACAGACGTCAATGAGGTCGAGCTTTCGTATTCGGAATATATTCTTCTTTATTATGCATCTCAACTGAATTGATTCACTGAAACCAAGGTCTCGGTAAAAAACATAATGTGTGTTCTGGATACAACAGTTCCGGCAGGACGCATAATACTTCGAAATCAGATGGAAAAATTATTATTTTTATAGTGACGATGACACTCTCAAATCTTCCGCGCCCTCTATTACAGTAACCGATCGATATATGGGAGGTAACAAGTTTTATTTATTTTAATTTTTTATTATATCTCAATATTTTCAGGAGATCAAGTGATCGAATGCTCAGAGTACATGGCATTCCGCGAGAAAATTGTGGATAAGGACGGAAACATCAGGTTGTTGCAAAAATGATTTCTGATTGTGACCTAAAATTTTTAGACCCGAGGATTGGCGAGACAGTGTTTTGAAGAAGGATCCAGCTCACAAGTGAGTTGCTCGATCCTACAGTATACTGACTTATTGATTGAATTATGAATTGATTGAATTATCGATTGATTTAATCCAGGTGGGCCATATACCATGAATCGAAGCATCCGCAAGAAGTGAAGACCGCCAAGAGTTCGACCATTCAACAACCGGACAGAACACACTTCGTACTCACGTCTTACAGTAATAACAGATATGTGAGTTTTGAGAAAGTTCTGAAAGACGCCACCCCCAGAATAAACTAACGATTGATCAAGACAATAGAAGGTAAAAGAAAAACACAGTCATAAATTTGCTCAAGGTTTTACGGGTGTCATTATTCGAGTGGGACAAAACTCCGATGAGCTCCTGGAGTTTGCAGAATCAACAGTAGAAAGTTGCCGAATGCTTCAGGTGTTTGGTCATGTGGTTCATGGAGATGAAGTTCTGGATGAAGAAGTGGGCATACTCCAGCTTGAAGGGTGAATATTCTGTTCCGCTTGCAACGTGATTCCAACTGTTGATGATTATCAATATTTCGTTCCGCTTTGTGTTGTCATTACAGGTGCGATTATCTCAACGAGAAAGGTTATGCAGTGAAAATGGGAAAGATGCGAGATTTCTTTGCTGGAAGTGAGCACGCTCACTCAATTGACAAATATCTCCTTAATGGCCAGATTGCAAAATTGATACATGCGCCATTATATCACAGCTCAGAACATCCTTATCAAATTATCACGGCTCACATTCATTCATCTCTACTCACTTAAACTCGATAATTCAAAATTGTTGATAATTCTAGACCAGAATCAAGATATTTGTAGGTGAGTTCCATTGCAGGAAAGCACCCGGAGAGACGCAGTTACGGCTGGAAGGTCAAGAATCCTAGCGCGGCACAATTCACCTCCAGTTTCTGAATATGCATTGAAATTCCGTCACTTCCCGTGTAAATATAATATCAACTAAATTGTATCATAACAAATTCACATATCGTTACTTATTCTTTTGTCAATTCATCCGTGTACATTTTTATCAAGCTTCGTAGTTTCTCATGAACATTGGTGGGCATTTCAGTTCTCAGAATTCGTTCGTATGGCAGCAATCATTTCCGACTGTGATTCCGTTTGGCCGCGCTGAAAGTGCGATTGTTTGTTTACTTATTTATCAATTATAAATATTTATAGTCTTTTTTTTAGTTTTTAAATGGTCTAAACGTACCGAATGGATACATTTGTTGGGCCGGCACTCGGTTCCCTGTAAATGCGAGATTTGCGTCATAATCGAATGAGCGGACCATACTAAAGTGGAAATTGCAGCATATTCTATTGGATTATTAGAGAATGAACGCGAAAAGAAACCTGGGGACAGCAGTTTCTTAGATTATCACAACAGACTCCGTTGGGAAATTTGCAACACCACCATGGACGTTCGTGTTTGCCGGTCAGGCAGCACGTCCTATCTGAAATGAAGATCAAATTTGGTATTTTCGTTTACGGTTAGAAGGATCGTGTGCAAATTATAATATCTAAGGAGTGCCCAAGATCATTAAATTTAAACGGATCCCAAACACTAAATATGGGGCCAGTCTAGTTATTCTGCCAACCATACACTCCAGTGTTCGAACCTCCCTTGCACTGCCATGTTTGATCGCAAAACACGTCAGTCGTGTCCCCACGGCGAATTTCCTGTATGAATGCATACGGCAAACTTTCCTGAAATATTCACAATAGGGTTTCTAAATCGATAATAAAGGGCATTTGTCATTCGTCTAGTTTAAAGTGAGCATTTGTAATTCCTTCATTCTCCACGGACGGGTTGTCTCTTCGAGAGATTGGCAACCGCTCCGCGGAGATTGGAAGAATCAGAAATGAATTTGAATACCGATTTAGAAACCCTACGCTCTACGAAGAATAATGACGACAAATTTGCCGATTTAGAAACCCTAAGGAGAACTTACTGAAGACATGACATTGATTACACAAATGCAGAGTAGTAGCAGGAGACGCATCATGAAGTTGTACAGCAACTGTCAAAAGAAAGCAATTATTGACAGAAGGTGACCTGTTAGCCGTCAAAATTCATTCTTAGTTGTTGTCTCTGCGGAGCGAAAGACGATCGCTAGGAATGAAGATAGACTGCTAGGAGGATAGCGGCTGTCAACAATTAACCGAGGACGATCCTTCCCCCATTCAAAATGAAAGAGAAAATAAGGAAAATAACAACATTTGCTGTCGCGAAGACACATCAGAAAAATCGTCGACTCATTTGTGAGTAAGCGAAAAATTGAAGAAATGATAAATGCGAAAACAAGAGCGAGTCATGTTGGCGTATTCATTCAAAAATACATTCATGTTTATGCAAAGTTAACCGAAGACAATCGAACACGCGAATACGATACATCACTTGATCAAGCCAAGTCACCGAAATTGCGTGATAGTCAGGAATAGGGATCGCATTATGGAACGTTATTGACAGTCGTTCATTTCTAGTCGTCTAATTTCATTCCTAGCGGTCATCTCTCACATCGCAGAGACGACCGCTAGGAATGAAACAGTACGACTAGAAATGAACGACTGTCAATAACGTTCCATAATGCGATCCCTAGTCTGGATTCTAGAAATCGTGATCTTCCTCCATTACTGTTGCTGGAATTGGCTCGAAGAACAGGGTTTCGCCCTAAAAAACTGTCATATATTATATATTGATGCGGACGCGTACAATCTTTTGTATATATTTACTATTAGCACTCTGCATTCATGCCCGGGGATATGTATATTTAAAACTGAAACATAATACCAAAGATTCAAACTGTAAAATATCTGAAAACTGGGATATTCGCTAAAAAAGTAAAAAGTAAAATTGCAAGTGGTACATCGACCATGTGGTCGGAGTAGCTTCAAGCATGAAAATACTGAAATTGCCTACCGACGGACGACGGCACTTCTTATTTGGTAGGCAGACAGTTCCCTAAAACAGATAATTTTGCAGAATTCGGTTGAACATCTGATTGTGGCGTTTCAAAATAAATATCATAGATAAAGTACTTTTCTGATTCGTCTGTCGGAGCTGTGATCTCTACGTTTGATAGGCAACCGGCTAAAGGAAAGAGAAATGGATTTGCATTTGATTTTGAAACACTAACGTTGCCCTTGCGAACCATCTCATATTCAAAGACAAAGTTATTAGATGACAAGATGCAATTTATGACAGTCAAAGTGGATTAATCATTACAGCGTTCTGCCCTGATCCAGCAGCCATTACAGTATCCCAACAGAAGTACCGTAATACCTCCCTGAGATTCAGGGAAATACCTGTGGGCAGCATCCACCGTCATAGCAGCACACGCCGTTAGAAATTACGGCGACAGCAACAACGGCGATGAGGACACGCATTGCACGAACTTACTAAAGACGAACTGGGTTACATTATTCTTTCAGTCTTTGAAGCCCATTAAGCTGTATTTTTATTTATTCATTTACGATATTTATTTAAATACTAGCATCCCAGAAGTATCCCACAACAACCCAAAAAAGCGAATGAATCGAAAAAAACGACAGCGACAACACAGGAAAACAGTGAATCGGCAATGAATGTAAATGAAAACAGAAGTTATGAATCAATCAATTTCATATCGAATGTGATGATCAGTCGTTTACACAGTGATTTCGTCGGTGTGGATGATTTGTTATTGATAAATGGTAAAGAGTTCATCCCAGGCAACAGTTGCTAACTTGAAGGTCATAATAAGTACAAAAACCTTGTAGTTTCCATTTCCAAACAAGCCCGTTCATGCATCTCGTGACTGATTGTATCATGTATAGGGTATCCAAATCAATAGTAAATATGTAGGTGCACTGCGAAAGTATCCTGACAAGGGAAGAGTCAGAACTAGGGCTTCTAAATCGGAAGTAGAGTGCATTCGTCTGTTGTCTGATTCCCGAGGAGCTGTTGTCTCATTCATGCAACAGACAACCGCTCCTCGTG
>JACMIF010001110.1:12170-27236 GCA_014805445.1 Diplogasteroides magnus | reverse complement strand
ATTTTGGTTCAGGTAAGAGTGAGAGAGAATGTAGGTAAATTGAGGGAGAAAGCAGGTAGATTAAGTCGAAGCTACCTGAAAACTCCCTCAGTCTACCTGCAATTCTACTCATTCTATCTGCAATCTCGTTTCCAGGGTAAAGAGATATGTTTGACAACCGGAGGAGAATGGTCAATTATGCCACTGTAGATACTTGATTGGCGCACGATGTTTGTGTCTCTACGGCTCTAAAAAGAATATTATTCGTACTGAGCTGCGGGTCTAGTCCATCGTGACGAATCGTGAATGAGATATAGACTAGTCAACAGTCTTGGCAGAATGGTAATGGCAGAATCCCAAGGTGCATTCCACCTCTCTGCGCTCTCATTTACTCGGTCGTCTCTTGCACATAGAACGCACCCGCTCGATAGAAAGCACAGAGAGGTGGAATGCACTTTGGGATTCACACTGCCAACACTATTGGTCAATCAACGACATGTTAATCGCACGTACATTGTGTGCAGAATGCGATATAGACAGAGCCATATCACTTTGTCCCTTCATTCTCGCTCTTGTCACTATGGCCGAACGGTCCGCTTCTCTCACCACTCTTCTCGATGAACTCGTGCGTGTCTCGAATCGTCTACTGGCGGAACGCCTGCTCAAGCCCGCATTCTAGTATATCATAGGCTACTGTAGGATTAAGGCAGGGTTACTATAGCAGAATGGTATTGTACAGTAACCTACAATAGACTAGAGTCCGGTCTTCCGCAGAAGTACCCTACTTGCCAACTGTCTATTTGCTTCATTTGCAGACGGTTACAACAGCGCGTGGCTTCACAAACGATGAGGCATCTCTCGTTCTCGACTCTGCTCCTGCCTTTTCTCCCTTCGTTTCCCTTGTCGTGCCTACAGTACAAATGAGAATTAACGACACGGAAGTCGAGGAGGAGCCTCTATCCAGTCATACGGTATGTTGCTTTCTCATTTATTCATTTATATTAACATTTAGGCCATTTCATCCGGAAAGTCTGACGATGTGTTCAAGACTTGGTCCTTTCCAATCATGTCGCATGTTTCGTTGACAGTTCGTCTGTCGTTGGAATCGGTACTTGACTCATCGCATACCGTATCCTATGAGATTGTTTGTAGGATGGCCGGGTTCTTTCTCTTCTCGTTGAAGCTCCTTCTGATTCGGAATGGTCACTGCTCACACAATTGAGGGTGCGATCTGGAGTTGACGAGGGAACTATGAAAGTTCTGGACAGAGTGAGAAATATTTTTAAAAGTGATTTGAGTGAGTGAATGCTTAGGACATCTTCGAGTTCACTCGATACAAGAATCCCGTTCGATTCAAGCTCCATCAAGATATTTCGATCGTCAAATTCGAGCTACGCACCATAAACGAGGTTGGTAGAATGAGTGTTGTATTGTTTATGCTAATTGGTCCTTTTGAGTTCTTCCGTCGTCATCCTTCGTTTAATGAGGGTGATGTGACCATTCGATTCAAGGATGGATCTACCCTTGTCACTTCAAGGGCTCTCCTCTCTGTCTCTTCCCCATACATGGGTAATCCCAACCATTCAAAGACATTCTATTTGTTTTCATATTTAAGCTATCAAAATGAGCACAACTGAGTCGGACGGTGTTGTTGATGTGTCTCCATTCGAACGATATCCATTCATCCAACTTCTACTACAACTCTATCCCACTGAACGTCCCATATGGGCATCATTCAAGAATCTCGCTATGGCTGCTGTTTCATTCGATGCACGAGTAGTCGTGGGCAAACTGTCAGAGTACATGATGGACTTCAGAAAAGTCAGTCCCCTCCCTTTCACTCTTTGTGTGTCATTCAATCCTCTTTGAGGTGCCTGTCTACCGTCGTCTGGTGGATTCAGCCTCCTTCAATCTCTATCCTGCAGTCGCTGCAATCGTTGAAGAAGCTGCTAGGACTGGCGTCTGGATGAAGTACAGTATCCTTCCTCATATCCTACAGTATCCCCACTCATTCAGCATGATCCACAATGGATTCGAGCCCCAGAAAGTGTTGGGAGAGGCCATCTACATGTCAGTTGTGTGTCCTGCAGTAGTCCGTGCCAAGTTCCCTGCCTCCACTTTGCTTGCCCCTTCTGTTCCTCTCGATCTCACCATCTCACTACCCAAGTCCATTCTCTCTCCATCTTCTGCTGACAGTCCATTCAATGTTCTCATCTCACTTCTGGGCACGCCCTTCTATGTCAATAGGTTCGTTTCATTCAAGTTGGATCATCAGATCTCTTTGAGAGGTGTCCTGGCGGTGCATGGAGGTGGCCACTTCGCCATGATCAACGACAATCACCTCTGCTGTACAGTGTCTCCTGAACTGGCCAAGTGGTGTGCACGGAATGGAACTTCGCCTGGAGAGGTATGTATGGGGAAGATAGTCAAGGTCATCTTCATTCTGTCGCTGTACACTAGAACATTGTGTATGGGTGGTGCATGTGGATGGAATGACTTCATTTATTATTACCTTTAGTATCTATTGATTGATTGACAGTAGCCATATCACTTGACTCAATCCTATCTCCTTCAGACCTTCCTCTCCCTCCTCTGTTCCCTCTATCCATTCGGACCCGATGTCGCTTCCAATCTCGTTCGTCCTGCACTCGCCATTGCTGCTGAACACGAATTCGTCTTTGCCGTCGAGAAACTCGAACAGGTATTACTGTACAGTAGTGTTGTGATATCGATTGGCCTTTCTCTTACGATGGCACAACGTTGATTGACTATTGAACACTGCAGGCACTCATCTCGGAACCCGTGACTACGGCAGCTCAATTACTTGAGCATCTACAGCTGGCTGAGAGATTCTCACTCAAGAATCTCGTACGTGCAACAGCACTCAGGGCAGAGGGAAGGTGGGGTCATCAAGGGATTACGGTAGAGAATCAATCGATATTCAGTTGCAAGGAACTATTGAACGACACCGTTCTATGGCCTGACTTCCAGAAGATCTCCATCAAGTGAGATTACATGCTTGAATCTGTGTCACAGGGCAAATTTGAGTGTCCGCCAGCCGATTCTGGACAGATTATGCTCAGGATGGGCTCATGGATGGTCACTTCTCGGAAACAGGTATGAGTCTCACAACGATTGTGTTGAGTGTACTGTATTTATGGTTACTGTTCCCCATTCAGGGCTCCGACAGACTCGTGTGAACGAACATTGGCACCCGCTTGTGGACATCCTCACCGTGAATCATCTGATTGTGCCACGTTCCGTTCCATCGAATCAGAAGTGCGCTCTAGTTGAACTACCGTAATCAACTGCGATTACAGATTGTATTCGAACACAGAGAAGAACTGACGATTGAGGGGTGAATAGATGGAGACACTCTGTCCATTGAAGACCATCCCCTTTCCCTTCTTACTTCCTTCCTGTTACTTGTTTGCACGAGATAAAGTCTGTGTTTTGAACAAGATTCACTTTCCATCTGAAACATTGTACATATTCGTCGATTCACAGTAGACTCTTCCTTGTGTCTTCCCATTCCATGCCCTTCCCCTTGATTGAGTTGTTTCCATTCCTTCCCCATTCGATGTTTCTCACGTTGATCTACCTCCACTCCTCTCTTCCCACTTCCCCTTCCCATCCTCCCTCTTTCCTTTCCCCTCGCTTCTCTCTTTTCCCATCCTTGTGTTTCTATAATCATTATTCGTTCAGATGACCTCTCCCCCTCCCCCATACGAGCAGACCACCAGTCAGTTGGTCCCTGTCCCCTCAATCCCTTCTCTTCCTTCACATCCCCTATTCACTGAGATTCCACTCACGCAACCCCCTCCAACAGTCCCTTGTGAAGAGAAGAAGGTCCCTTCAGTTGCTCCATCGACCACACAACATACTGCACCTCAACCAACAGTCTATCACCAAGTGAGTCTTACTGGATACAATGGCTATCATCAAGTCAGTCTTACTGTATTCACTGATGAGATACTTAGGTTGTCTACCTTTAGGTGCCTCCGTCCGAGGTTCCCATTCTCCACATTCCACCCACCATACAACACACTGCACCTCCACCAACAGCCTATCATCAAGTGAGTCTTACTGTAGTCACTAACGAGATATTTGTGTTGACTACCTTCAGGTCCCTCCTTCCACGGTTCCCCTCCACATTCCACCCACCACACAACACACTGCACCTCCACCACCACCAACAGCCTATCACCAAGTGACTCTTACTGTATTCATAGACTATCACCAACTGAGTCATACTGTATTTACTGTCTACGAGACTTGCTTACCTTCAGGCGCCCCCGAGTCATCCAGGCTACGCTCCTCCCTTCCACTTTCCTCCATCCAATCATGTCATGTACGCACATCCTGCACCCTATGCATATCCACCACAGCCATTCGGAATGCCCATGCAGCCGATGGGCCAATCCAGTGAGTCCCGTCTGGAATATTGATTGATGCTACCGTAACCTTCTTTGAGTACCGAACATCGTGATCAACAACGCGGCCAATGCAGGCGGTGGATCGGGAAGTGGAGGAGGAGCAGGAGGGATGGGTGGTGAGTGTCTTTCTGTCGTTTCTCCATTCTACTTTAATCATGATAAGGTAATTGTTGAAGGAATCGGGAAGAATGGTGGTCTTTCATCTCCTCTTGCCTGTCCCAAATGCCATCACGGAATCCTCATTCGAGTGCCCACTAGATGGCTCAAGGTGAGGAAAGAAGAAATGTCATTGCGTCTATGTCCTTCTGTCATTGTCATGATTGGGTCGGTCATGTTATGGATGTGACAGTCTCCAACATTGATTGTTGTTCCTTTGCAGATCGTGATCATTATTGTGGCCATAATGCTCACTTTTGCCTTCGGACTCGGCCTTCTTCTCTTTCCTTTTCTCTGCTGCATCTACCAAGACTAGTCAGTTTATTATTATTGTAGTTATCTTCCCTGATTGGGTACAACTCACTTGTTGACATTGACACAGACATGAACCCACGAGTAGCACCGCATTGCTCATTAGTATTTTTAGTAATTCATGTGGATTTCATATCTGTGATTGCTCTACATAGCGGTTGTCTATCCAATGTAGATATTTGAGATAGTAGAGGGTAGATTAATGTCAAATTCAGTAGACGACTCCCCATTCACTCATTGTCACTTCTTTCAGTTGTCCCAAATGTCAACGAACGTCTGGCTGGTTCGGTACAGAGAATGGCGGACTCAAGAAGAAGAGGAAGAAGACTCCTCCTACCGTACCCCTTGTCGCCCCTTCTACTGCTCCTCCTACAACCGTTCCACCCGCTACCGTACCCCCTAATGCCTATCCCCCTACCACTGTACCCCATCCATTCCCACCTGCGATGTAATCCCTACTCACACTTTAATTAATCTGTATCAATTTGTGTATCATTTCATTTTGCCTAACAGATAATAAATGTTGTCTGTTCTTTCACATTAAATCCTTCATTCATTCATTCTCAATGTCTTCACGGGGAGTGGTCGACACAATCTACTATGAAGATCCTGAAGGGAAACTACGGTTGGTATTCCTCCTTGGTCCCAGCTGGAATTGCCTTATCCTTCAGAGGACCCTTCTCTGAACATCAAGTACAGGAATGGTATCGTAGTGGATGGTTCTCCTCTACCATTCAATTCAAAATGAGAAAGGACGAACCATTTGTCCCTTTGAGTACCGTATCCATTCACATTTCATTGGAATACAGTATCCTCAGGTCAATTGTGTAAACTGAACGGTCCTGACTCCATTCTCTTCAATCTCCAATTCACTGCGTAAACTGTGTCAAGAGGCAAGGGATTACGGTACAATCACTCGATATGAGAGGGGAATTTGAGGTGACAGTTGTGGAGACGAACAGACTTCGATCGGAGATTGATAGACTGGAAAGGATCATTTTGGTGGGGACACATTGAGAGATGGAATGGATGTTCTCATTGTCAGGGAAGGAATGAGAATACAGAAAATGAAGAGAAGGCTGTTATTGAACAGAAGTTCAAGGTGAGGCAAGAATACTAGAACTAGAGATTGAGGAAGAATATTCAGGAATTGGACAAATTCAGGGAGGATGTATTGAAGTCGATGGGCGACTTTCGAGTATACAGCACCCTTAGGAATCCATGCAGGATGAGATATTTACAGGATGAACTTGCATCGTGTCAGGAGAAAATGAAGAGGATAGATGTAGGGGACTGTATGATGGCAGAATTGTCCAAGGCTGTCACGGATGTCAAGGACAGTTTCCAGGTACCGTAGTCTCGTCTGGTCAATCGATCGATATCTCACAGCTTCTACTACGAAAACAACAGAAATGGTACAGCAACAGGAAACGACGACTGAGTTGATGGTAAGTGTATTGAGAAGTGAATAGACTTCTCATATTGGAACACAGAAGGGATTATTGACTGTGAAGGAAGATATGATGAAGATGAACAAGGATACGAAGAGGGATATCGTATCCATTATGGATAACACTATCAAGGCGAGGATTAACAGAGGAACTGAGGTTGGAACTATCAACATTTCATAATGGACGAACATTCATACAGATTCCCCCTTGGATTGAGAAGTCGACCAGTGAGTCTGAGAAGAAGAAGGATGAAAATGAGAAGAAGGAAGACAAAGAAGTTCCTTCCCCATCCTCTTCCCTTATGGACATGACTGCACTGGATAGTGATGATAGTGCAGATGGAGAATAGAATGAACTTGTTGAACAATTGAGATAAAGACTAGACAGCTTTATGTACACAAATATGCCAAAGTATACAACATCTCAATCACAGAATCACAGCAAATAATATAGTTTTGCTGTTTTCAAAAAGGAAGTAATGTTAACTTTGTTTATTCTTCAAGAGAGACAATTCGTTCATAATCCTATTGTTGTACCTCTAATGCTGTGAGTGCCCGTGCTAGTTGGTACCGTAACCTTCCAAACTCCTGTAGTCCCAATTCCACCCTCTCCTCTCCCACTTTCAATTCAGTCATCAGATGAAGACTCTTCGCAACGTGGCCGTTGTTCACGATTACGGAAACCTGAACAGTTATCGGTCCCACAACGATTTTCCTCTACCGTACCCACCTTCCATTCTGCATCTTCTTCTTTGCTCCTCTTCTTATCCACTAATCGATCTCCGAGAAACACCAGCAACCGTTGTTTAACCTGAGTGTACATCTCTTCAGATGGTAGTGATCAATCAATTACAGTATCCCCCCCCAGATACTACCGTACCTCTTTACTGAGTCCTTTAACTCCTTTGACTGCTTTCTCTGCGTCTCTTCTCTCTACAGCCTCTCTCATCGCCTGTCCCACTCCCAAGGCAGTCTGTAGATCAATGGCTGTGTCTGCAGCAATTCTTCCTCCATCCACCACCGACTTCCAGATTACTGTAATCATTAAAACCTGGATACGATAACGTGTACATATCGTTTTGCTCATACTGGGGAAGTAAATGATTTCAATTCAGAAATGAATGCTTCTCAAATCTCACTGCCCCAAACATATTTCATCTGACCCAACACAATAAATGCGCTCTTGCGAACTGTCAGACTGTAAGAGCCGCGCACAAAACTTCGTTCAAAAATATTACCTTCTAACTGCTTGTCGTCGATTGTAGTCGATGTTGGCGGCATTCTAGATTTTGCATTTTATTTCTGATTTCTTGACCAGTTCTTTGAAGTAGTTTGTCGCGAACAAACGCGTAAATCAGTAGTTCATTAATCGTTAGATCATTGTTTAACGGTCATTTATTCAGATCAGTCATGAGATGAGCCCAGTGACTCTTCTCACTCTCCTCTTCATCCTTCTTCTCCCATTCACAATGGCCACTAGTTCCGCTATCGTCCTCTACACTCCTGACTCCGCCCCTCTCGCGCGCTTTCGGGAAACGTCTCGAAAGATTACTGTACATGCGGGCGACCAATCCGCTACAGTAATCCTCGAACAGAACTGGGGAGAGCACGGAGTGGCTGGAGTACTGTGGGATTCGGTAGGCTACATTACACAAAAACACTCAACAAGTACAATTTAGGCAGTGGTGCTCACAAATTTTGTACTAAACCCGACATCAGATGTGGAACTGCACGGAAAGGCACGTTAACAATTGACATACTCGTAGATAATTCTTACACCAATTAACAATAACGAAATATATGTTATAGAAGATTGTGGAGCTTGGATCGGGTCTTGGTCTTCCCTCCATTTCCCTTTCACTGCTCTCTCGTCCATCTCAAATCATCGCTACTGAACAGCCTTCAGCCATTCCTCTTCTGCAAAGAAACGTCCATTTGAATGGAGCCAAGACTGAGGTGCTACATGTCAATGGGTACAGTGACTACAGTAACCATCTCAGGTAGTGGAATTGGAATGGACCAATCTCGATTCCTCATCCATATCCAATCACAACTTCGACATCATTCTTGGTGCTGATCTCGTCTACAAAGAGGAAGCATTCGAACCACTCAGGGACACCCTTCGACGTTTCGCAGGGAAGAATACCGTAATTTACTTCGCCAGTAAAATACGGTATCCAAAGGTGATTATCATTCTCAGATAACGCTCGAAAAAAAACATTTTGCTACAGGATCGTCGATTCTACCGCAGTCTCTCAGGAGAATTTAGCGTCGAGAAAGTGATGTACGATAGGGAGACGGATGTTTTTGTTTACAGAATGAGGAAGGCATAGGAACAGCATTCCTGTGATATCATTCAATTGTTGTGGAGAATACGTGTTGTGACTGTTACGAGTCTATTGATATATCATAAATGAAATTGGTCTCACCTCACTTTGTTCACTCTCCACAGTACAATTGCAGCAATCGACAATTCAAACTCTCCCAAGAGTCTCTCGCACTTCTCACATGTCTGTGATGTGCATTCACAAGGAAAGGAAAGACAACCATTTCTGAGTTCATCCATTATTGATTGATTGAACGAATGACTTACCTTCCCATTCTGCATTGAGTGATGTCCTCATGTAATGGACAGACGAAGCATCCCTCTATTCCTCTTTCCATTCTTGACTCAATGACCAATTGACAGAGTGAAGAGAGGCCTTCGAAGTCAAGACGAGCATCCGCACGAAGAATCAACTGAACATGACATTTCAAACAATGTATCTATTATCCTTTCAATGACAAATACAGTTCTCATATAGTACGGTAAATACAGTAACCTGGAAACTGCGAAATCACCAACCTGTTCCTGTTCCCTCATTTCCTCTGGTGTGAATACTCCATTGAGATGTTCAATCTCTTTCCTCACATCTTCCAATCTGGAGATGAGGAAAGACTCCACAAGATGCACATTTGATGCATTCACAACATTGTGATTGATGGAGATCGTGTCTTCCTACAATTCAGGATGTTACAATCCTAGAAATGGAAGAATCCCACAAGATTGTGTACTTGATGATGCCAATTGGAGGGAACGAAGACGATCTCTCCCGGATTCTGTTCCACAGTGAAGACACCTCCCTCCTCCCACACCGATTGACGATCTCGCAGATCCTCTATCAATTCTCCTGTAATAACTTCTTTATTCACTCTCAATTCATACCGTTACAAACCATTCTCCATGAACAGCCCTTCCTTTCCTCGCTGAACGAACAACCACAACTTTCTTCCACATACATTGGCTGACCAAGAGTGGGATGAAACCACATCTGAGTGCAATCGTGTCCTGCAATGAAGATACAGTAGACAGAAATTATCGATTGGTTACTGTACCATGTGTCTTTGACTCCAAAATATACAAATCTGTAGTCGGCACCATGGAAAGGAGAAAGTGGCGTACTTGTCCATGGTTCTCTATTGGTCCAGTCTGGACAAAGAAAAGGAGGAAGGGAATATGTATCTGTGCCAGCACTGCAATAATTACCCCAAATGCCGCTTCATAACAGGATTTCACCTTTCTTGAAAGTGCCAGTCCTTTAGATACCGTAATCTATTCCTAGGTCCGCTACAGTAATCGATGAACTCTTGCAAGGATTCGTGGGTGGGTTCACACTCTCCGTCAACGATCACAGGGACCGAAAGATGACCTGAATTAGAGCGGATGAACAGGGAAATCTCCTATCCCATCCGATCATTGTTCGGACAGGATCATAACCAAATCGAATTAGCTCAAATGGGAACGAACCATACTTTTCCTTTAGGGTAGGTAGATTAGGGTATCCTTCCTCAGTCACCCATTCCCTTCTAGCCATCCATTCTTCTGTCGCTGCAGCCGAAACAATGAAAGGCTTGTTTCCTAGACAGTATTCGAAGAAGACTTCCAACCAGTGGAAAGAGTTGAGATTGTCTAATCGATCCATCTCAATATATATTGATAATACATATAAGTCTGTATTCCAGGAAGTAAAACAGATGTTTATTAGAACTTCTAATTCAGTAAAACTCTCGCAACAATATGTGAAGTCCAAAATTTCGACTAAAATCTTCAAAAATGGGCGTATCCATAGGAAGCGCATACTTATCATGCACAACATGCTCGAGCTAGACGCCAAATCCGTGATATAGACGTTGCTTTCGTGTACTCAAACGTCTTCAACAATGTACTTAGCCGAAACCCCGCCCCTTCCAATTTCGGTTAATTTCGGAAGAAATTGCGAAATTTGCGTTTCCTGTTCTACCTTGTCGTTCGCATTTGTTTCCATGTGTCATGTTTTGGTCGTGAATTGACACGGTCAGGTCCTTGAACCAGTAAAGGGTCGCAGCGCCGTTACAGGGACGCTCGTAACTCGAGTGAGTGAAGGCTGTGTGCAGGGAAAAGGCTGCGCGAGGTCGTGGCCTTGTGATCCTCTGAGCGTTCCTCTGTGGAGCTGCTCCTTTCTCTTCTGCAAGGTCAGCCTCATCTGATCTCCTTCTATCACACCCTTGCACTTTCCTTTCCCTCCTTCCGTGTTGTCTGTGTCTTGTCACATGTTGAATGATCGCAAGTAGGTATTTTCGTGGTCAGCACCGGACGATTATTTATTATTATTTCCCAGCTCTGCCTGCCTCATGCCGATCTCACCAATATTGCTGACTACCGACACGACTGTTTTTGCATTTCGGGAGTACGGGGGGGGGGTGTGAAATTGTAAACAAGTTGTTATCATGACAAGTAGTGGTCGTGACTGACTTCCTACTACTACTGCTGAGTAATGGGGGAAGTGAATGTAGTTAGAGAACATACAGTTTGTGCCTGCGGACATTCACTAGTGCAGTGTTCATTGAGCGGACAAAAAGGGGTGAGCGGAACGAGTCGGAAGAGAATCGATGCAGTCACTACTACTGGGGGTATATGAGATTTGAACCCACAGTTTTTCTCGTGGATGCTAAGGAACTTCATGCTGTATTGCTGCTTTTTCGCTGTCAAAGTATCTTCGATAGCATCAATCCATTTCCTTGTCGATTAATGATTTTATACCCGCGGCAAACTTGTCGGTTTAAGGCAGAACGCTATCAGATCAAGCCGTTCATAGTTTGGAAAGTGAGTCACGACTCGAGGTTATCACCCACCCATCTGTTGGCGATGTTTCATCTCTCACTCGTCCTCCTTTCTGACGACTCTCTGCAAACGTCGTTAATCTCCTTCTTATTCAATCTTCCTCCTGTATACTCCATGGCACATCTCCATCACAACTCTTCTCGTAACCTCGATTCTCGTCAACTAAAAGTTCATTTTCTATGTTTTCTGTCTGACCCTGTTGTGGTGCAAAGCGAGCGTCGAGATATTTTGGCCGTTCATCTGCGCTGTTTTATCTCAGACTGAAAAAACAAGGTTGGCATCGTCTTTGGCTCGTATTTTCGGCCTTACTCTACTACAGAACGACTTGATTGTTGTCCCTATTGCTTCCGTTGTGAATCTGACAATTCGTGCCGTTTCTCTCGTAGATTTAATTGATGTGGCTGCTTGTGGTGGTTGCCGATCAAGATGTCTGTGCCTCTAGTAGTTGACGATAGAAGACGTTTTTCACCTCCCCCCATCGTCTACGTTGTTTACCAGGTAGTAGTTGTGGTTGTGTGGATGGAATCCATCGTCAGCTGTTTATTCCGAATGGAAGGGAATGGACGGTCCGTGATCGTCTACAGAAAACAGCCTCAGGGACGAGTGTTTTGGCTGACTGTAGAGACCGTAGTTGTGTTGTGGGTATGTGTGTTGTTCGTCTTGTTCTGCTCTTCTTCTCCTGAAGGCCTCAGCAATCCATCCATAGCAAGTCGTGCTGGGAAACAAGGCGGGGGAATCAAAATATTTTGGGTTTTGGCCGGGGGCTCAGCAGTAGAGGAAGAGAGGAGGATGTTGTCGGTTGTTGGATGGAGAAGCTGTACAGGAGAGCCTTCGCTCTCTGTCTCCAACTTGTTGCCCCCGTCGTCGCTGTCGACGACTGTTTTCAAAAACAGACGAGCCCTCGTAGCGGGCGAACAAGGGAAGCAGGGAGGAAGAAGAAGGGTGCGCGACCAACCCTCACCCTGTAAATACGACAATTGGGACCACCACGACAAGCATGAATGGACAACCAAGTTTGGAGCAGCCAGAGGAGACTTCCGCCCAGTGGCTGTCATTCCCCCTGCCAACTGACGGCTGTTGACTGTTTATTGTTGTCCAAGCACCGGACACGCTAACAAGTTGTCAATAGTAAATAACGTAATGTTTTCACTGGTGACAGCATGAGATCGTGTCAGTGTGGCTCCTTCTTCGCCGCCTTCTCAGTACAATTCCATCCATGCTTTGTGCAGAACAGGAATTTGGTCATTTCCGTCATCTGCGCAGTTTTGGTGGATCTAACGCGATGAATGAGATTATCTACCGAGATTTACCCCACGTTTATTGTGTGGGAGAGGTTGCATGGATGTCGATGTTGGATCTTGTACTAGATTCGTTCTTTTGGCTTCTCAGTATGCATGCTTGATCGAAGGAGCATTTGGACTCAAATGTTCAGCTTTTCCTTTCCTCACTCTCTTCTCGAAAAGCTGAATCACCAGACTTACGTGCGTCATGGGACAAAAGTTATTACCTGAAACAGACGACAATTACTGATTAGTTGGGGTAGAGACTATAGACGTGGACGTTATAACATTAAGATGAAGAAAGAAAGAACAGGTAGTTTATACATGTCGTAGTCATGTCATTACCTTCATGAACGACAACTATTACTTCCTGTACATGTTGATCATTGAGATATGAGCGTGTCCTAAATGGGAAACCATTTCCGCTCCCATTCCCTCCTCGTTTACTAGTGATTTATGTTTTCAAAAACACAGGCACAGTCACAATTTTACTCTGTTCTATGTGTATGTGGTGTGCCTCTCCCTTCTCTGTCGTACCCAGATTCTTGACGGTCCACGCCTTGTTCGTCTTTATCGTCCCGTTTCCGATTCCCTCCGTAGTCTGTCTTTTGGCGCATGAGCCGGTTAGTCGCCATGCTGACAGTGGAAAGATAAGAAAGGCGAGAAGTTGTTGGTCTCCTTTGATCTTAGGTCTCTTTTCCTTGTCATTCGTGCAAGATGCAATAGAAGGCACCCCTGAGGAGGGTCATTCCTAGAAGTGCTTCCGTCTCCCTTCTCTTCTTCTCCTCTCTTCTACTCGTCGTCATTCTTTTTCTCTTCACGCTGTTTGGTCGTCCTTTTCACATCCTTTCGTCTCCCTCATTCTCTTTCGACTCGTTACCAAGAGGCTTCATCCGAACACTCGTGTCCTTTTGCATTCACATCAGACGCGGTCTCATGTTTCTGCCCCAAACTGTCTGTTCCTTTCCCTCCAAAGTAGATAAAGGGTGCTTATTAAGGGTAAGACACACGCCTATATGCATACTCTCTTCTCCGGGACGTCTTATTGCCCTTTGAGCCTCGACAAAGTTTTCCTTCGTTTCGATCTCTCTTCTCCTCTCTTCATTCGAAGTGATCTTTTGGTCACACTTGCCACGAGTACAAGGTGGTTCATTGATTTATTGATTGATTATCGCGAGTGTGGGTGTTGGTTGCCTGGAATGAGGCTCTTGCTGTCACACAGACACTCACACCATACACAAAAACAAGCGACAGCCATCACAGTTGTCAGTCCATGGAATAAGGCTTGTTTTCTCGCCTTCCTTCCAGAAGCTCTATTTTGAGTACATTGTGGACTTGAGCATGATGTACCGACATGAGACTCTCCCCTCCTTCCCCTCTCCCAGTTGACCCTCCATTCAGTCAATGCTATCCCCCTTCTCTCACTTGCACTCTTCCCCGACTGTACAGAGTGTTCACAATCTTTGATTGTCACCCTCCCGCTCCCTTGTCTATCCCCTTCCCCCAGATCAACGGTCTACCACTCAATGAACCCGCCCTCCAGTGTGGTCATGTACATAGTCGTGGTTGTTTTGTCATAACAAGTTGTTATTGGACAGTCTTTCTCCTCTCCTCCTTTCCATTATCCTTGCCTGTAACATGCGTGAGTGTTGTGTCTCTTGTATGTGTTTATGTCTTGAGGCTTGTTCGAGATGACAATTTAATCTTGGGTGGATTTGACTCCTTATTTGTGGATGTCTGTATGTGTGATGAGTCTGTGTGTAAGGCCGAAGATCTGGTCAAAGAGAGGCTTCCACAACAATCTCTCATTCTCTCTTCACTTGGAATGGCCGGTAACAACTTCCCGTTGTGTTGATGTTGATAGCCAGTGAAGAGTTGATGTTGTACGACCACTGACTATCTCCCTTGGCTGTCCCTCCCCCTCTTCCTCCTCAATACGAGATCATATCCCATTTGACCATAGCCGCTCCGACACTTGGGCATGCAGACAGATCACAACTTCGCATCTTTCCTACCTGTACGTCATTTCTGCGTCTTCACGTCATGCGAAGGGTATAATGGCGTTTGCGTGTGTCTGTTTCTATTCTCATCCTCTCTCAGATCGACATAATTGTCGGAGATCTCATATCTGATTCAAGCTGCATTCACCTTTGAGACGATAAGTTCGTCCTAGACCTCATTTCGTCTTTTTCGTCGCACAATTTAGGTTTGCAGTAGGGTGTCGCATTTGGGACGGATTTGCATTTTTCTTCTCTTCGTCATTACTGGCCGGTCGTGTTTATTGCACAAGAGACAAATGATGAAATGAGGACA
>JACMIF010001110.1:0-12070 GCA_014805445.1 Diplogasteroides magnus | reverse complement strand
CGTCATTACTGGCCGGTCGTGTTTATTGCACAAGAGACAAATGATGAAATGAGGACAGAGACGAAAAGATGCAAATTCGTCCCAAATGCGACACCCTAGTTTGCAGTCCATTTGATATTTCCATCTCCATACTTTGCATATTAGTTTATCTGGATGAAGATTTTGATTGGTTATCTTGTCTTGATGGCTTCATCTTTATTAGCATCCGCCTCAAATATTCGTCATTTCTTGGAAGAAGGACAAATACGGAGCGACTAAAGAGATCATTGTGTGAATTGGAGTCAATTACCTCTATAAGTGCATTGTAGTCACGTGAATGTCTCTCTTGTTCTGTCTCGTGCTCGTTCTCTTTCAATCTTTGCTCTTCTCCCTTCTTCTCTCATCCAAATGCACTCTTCCATATGTTCTCAACACTGCCCCAGACACATTAGAAAGAGGAGATTGAACGTCCCTCTCTTCCCCCCTTCATTCATCTCCTCACTGGTACCTACTCGTATCAAATGTAGTCTATATCCTCTCTTCCACCCCCTCATCCACTCACCTTTCCATTTCCTTCACTTTGTATCCATGTGACTCTCAAGAGTCACAATTCCTTCTCTTTTCCTTCTTCTCTCGTATGGCACGCGAATTCTCGCAACGCTCATAGTTTGTGCCATTCACGGCTTTTCCTCTTTTCATTCATATCGTTTTCGTTGGTTTTGTTTTGCAACATCGTGGAATGGTTGACGTGCATTCATTCTCCCACTTTCGTCAGTCTATTCAATATGTGTGCCAATGCAATCATATTTGCTTGCACAGTCGAGATTCGGTTGTGTTTTCACCTGGAGGGATTTGGATGTCCATTAACCCGTTCCATTTTCAGACGTGACTACCCACGACACGTGTCGTCCGTCTTCCACTTGCCCCCTCTATCGACTAAGGAATGGCAGACTTCGCGGGACCCTTAAGGCCTTCTGATAGTTGGAGCACAACCGAGGTATGTCAACGATAGCACAATAATTGGATATTCATGTTTGTGAGCAGCACCACATGCACAGTTTTATGACGGGGGGAGGGGGAATGATAGCGTGTGGGTGTAATTATTTACACATTGAATGACACAGAGAAGCAAATGGCTATACTTTGATGTGAAGGGCGAAAGGGGGAATTGATTTACGAGATAAATGGTTCTCTTTCCGTGAATGTGACCCTCTCGTTTTGATGGTCTTTCTATTGTAGAGAAAGGGGGGAAGTAGGTCGAAGTGTGTGAATTGTCTTGTCTGTCCATTCATCCAATTACTCGATTGCAGGTTCGATCCCTCAACCACTCTCACGTGTGGACCATTCGTGGATTCTCACAATGTGACTGTCGATATCTGGAGACTTCTGTCAAGGTTCGAGACCAGAAGGAGGCAGTCGTCAGGGAGGTTGGTGATGTTAAGGTGAATTACTTGCCTACTAACACCTTGAATTCGTCCCCTGTTCTCATTGAGCCAGCAATAACCATTGCGGGTCATTTGTGAGTGAGAAGAAGATATGAGAACAGTTGCTATGAATGCTTACCTATGGATTGTCCATAACCCTCAAAGATCTTCTTATCTATGATTCATTCAGCCTCTCGTTCCTTCCTCTTCTGCCCCCATCGAGGCCAATCCCATCACATTCCGTATACGATTGCATCCACAAGGCAATAAGGAGAGCAACAAGGACTTCTCATTCTTCCAGGTATTCTACTTCCATTTATTACTCAATGATGAATATCCGTGCTTCACAACAACAACACAACCACATTCCATTCATCTTTCCCTCTCGTTGTTTTCGCAATTGGATCCTCATTTCACAATGGACATGTTGTTCCATTCAATGCACTGTTTCATAATCATTTGGTTCCCCTCTTCAGGTTTTCTGCAATCAGAACAACACAAAGTACCGTGCCAAATTCGCCGTCTTCAACTGTCGCAATGAGGAAATTCCCACCACAGTCTACACAGGAACACAACAGGTCAGTAACAGTTACAGTAATCTGAATGAGTAAGCGACCCCCTCTCTCTTTCTCATTTGTGTTATTCCTCCATCACAGATTGGCTCTCTTCAACCCCTTACCAATCATGTCCTGATAAACAGTCAGTAGTAGATGAATCAAGATTTGCCCCTCTGAATCATAATTTCGTCCTGTTTACAACAACAACAACTTACTTGTCAATCACGATGAATTCTCATTAGAGTAACGTGTTGGCGATCATTCTACATATTCAAAATGAAATAGTGTTCTTTTTGTAACGAGGAAGTGACAAAAGAATAATATTATGTCATAGGATAGAACTAGGCTTCGTTCATAATTAGGTGATTCGATTATGTTGTGACTTGATTCTTTGGCTTTACTTCATTATGTCGGAGGTAATCTATACATAGATTTCAGTCTATTCATGGTGCAAATGTTTATTTTTCCTTGTTTTATTGCTCATATGAAGGGGGACTCCATTTACGATGTTGTCTCATTTCAGCTACATGGATACTTTGAGTACATCAGAAGGGACGTTCTCATACAACACGTCCATCCTCAGGTACAGTATTCATTCACCGATACAGTAGTCACCTTCTCTCTGGACATGCTCCTGCCCTCTTACTGTTTTGAACGTTTTTTTCCAGGATGAACTGCAGCTTGTCCTCAACCTCACGGTCACTTTCGATACCGTAACCAAGAGCAGTCAGACTCGAGTGCCGGGACAACAGATTGAGCCCAAGTACCAGGAGGTGCGGATTGAGATATTGATTGAGTCCCATCATTCTGCATTGCCATCGTTCTTTGACGATAACTCTTGAATATGATTCATTTTAGGTGTGCAAAGACCTCGAGTCGATGCTGAGCAACTCGAAGCTGAAGGACTTTACGATTGAATTGAAAGACGATAAGAAGATTCAAGTCCACAAGGTACTAAACCTCTCCCCATCATGTACGGGCGTCTTTGGTGTCAAAGATGTCCCTGCAGTGTGGATTGATAGTATTCTGTCCTGCAGGGTGTTGACAATGAATTGTACAAGATGGTATCGTGATTTTGTCACTATGATATCCTTACATGCCTCTCATTCCCATTGAATCATTCCTTGAGGTGATCATTGCTGCCCGTTCCCCTGTATTCTCTGCCATGCTTGAACCTCACACTGAAGAGAGTCGAACGGGCATTGTCAAGATTCTTGATGTTGATTACGAGGTACGCACTCTTTGTAGTTGCACTCCTCCTACCACAACTGATTCCACTTCCTCTATTTACCAGTAGTTATACAGTAGATGAATGACGTTGATTAAGGTGATGTATGAACTGATCCACTATATCTACACTGGTCGATCTCCCAATCTTGCTTCACTTGCAATTGAACTCCTTGCTGCAGCTGATCGATACTCATTGCCCGGACTGAAGGAAATGGCTGATCAGGTGAGACGATCACTCATCTCATATCTAGTTGATTGATGCTGGACGAGAATAGGGGAGGGGGGGGTTGAGTTCATATCATATACTTTTAAGTCATACAGGTAAAGGTAAAGGTGCGACCACGTCAAGCGATAACGCTAGGTGGGGCCTACCGGTAAGGCCGGCTGCTTACAGGACTACGTAACCCTGCTTGTCCAAAGTGCTTCTGGGTACGTTACCTTTCGTAACCGTAGTCACTACCAATTTACCGCCCCGATGGAGGGCTTGGTTGGCCTGGGCGGGGATCGAACTCGTGACCCTTCGGATGGCAAGCAGCGCCTTACACCACTCGGCCATGCCGTCATACAGTGGATGTTATTAATAGACGATGAATTGGTTCTGTTATTATATGATGAGTGTGACTTGTATGTAATATATGTCTGTTTAGCATCTTCGATCATCTCTGATGGTGGAGACAGCCTCTCGTAATCTCTACATGGCTGATATGCACAATGCGACTGAATTGAGAAGAGATGCCATTAATTTCATTGCCAACAATGTCACAAATGTCATTGCGGTCAGTTACTCTTCCTACATATTCCTTTGAAGGATTGCGATGCATACAAAGTCCTTTGACATTCTATTTATCCCCCTGGTAAGAGAGGGACATTTTCTGACCAAAATGGACGGTAGTCTCTGAATAGTACTCTGCGCCACAATCGGCCCACACCGACCAGCCTTTGACCACCGGCTGCATCACCTTTTGAACTATGACTCTTACACACTTCTAATCTATAGTAATGTAACTTGCTACATTTAAACGTTTTTCGGCGTTTCTTGTGAACTTTTTCTTGTATTGAACTGTAAATGAAATTCAATCTCTGCCATTCTGGACGGGTAGTAGTGACCTTCCCCCAAATATTCACCACGTTGATGCAATGTTATTGTTTGATTCAAAAGCTTAAGGTAAATGTCAAAGGACTTTGGGCACTTTGTATCCAATCCATGATGTTTGTTTCTTTCGTCTTCCTCTCATGTTGACTGTTTTCCTTTTAAGACAGAAAGCTGGAATGAGTTGATAGTGGCCCAGCCTCCCCTAATAAACGAAGTCATAACTGCAATCGTCAATGAGAAGAGCCATTCCGTCTCAACCTCAACGTGTGAGTACCGTAATCCTCACTCTTGTTCATTCGGGTCATACTCATAACCAATGGTGTTGTTTCAGCAGACGCTCCTTCTGCCAAGAGGGCACGTTATGAGTTGAATTGAGGATGACGAATATCCACACTAACCGACAGAAGTCGGAGTCGTTGTCGTGATTGTAAAAAGAGTCTGTCTTGTCCCATTCGGTCGCTTCTGTCGTAATTGTCTGGCAATATTGTCACTTTTGTTTGTCTCCCAAGGATTCTTTCTCCCACCAATGAGTTCTCTCTATAGGATTAATAGGCTAATGTAATGTAGCTGATTGAGACCTCAATCCCGAATATGATCTAAAGTCCCCCCCCCCCTCATCCTCTCTTATTTCAATATTATGTCAACAATACCAACTAAAGAGAAAAAAGAAGATGTACTCATGGGGGAATTTTCCCCCTTTCTGTTTACGGTACACTGGCGAGTGAGTATTTTTCGAGTCCTGGCGCGCGTCCCTGACTGGCCCCTGATGGAGTACGGTAGTCGCGCTACCGTACCCTAGAGTAGCCTAGTTATCGTATGCCGATTTCACTCTCAGTTCACAATGCGAGGTATTTCCCTTCTATTCTATGCATTATTCCCACCATAAGTTCTGTCCTGTACAAGTTATTGAAAATGAAAAGTGAAGTGAGCAAATATTAATTATTGTTTCCATTCCCCCAAATACTTGGTATGGTTTTGTGCTGTACGGAAGACTTGTGTATCAATTGCAACGTTGGATAATAAACGTTTTGGCGTTTCACTCGTACAAGTTGAAGCTGCAGTGAACACAGCAGCTTCGAGATTATTCCTTTTTTAAATATCACCAACTTCCAAGGATTCTTCAATCACGAGATTTGCAAAAATGTCAAGTAGATGATTAGCAGCATGGCAACCCGATGACTCCCTACTAGTAGCTGCAGCCACAGTAAGCTGCACTCCCTTCCCCCTTCTTCTTTGCCCTAATCTTTTGCCTCAATGATACAGACAGTGCAACACAAAAATTTTATTCTGAGGCTCTGACAGTCTCATCAGGGGGATATTGTGTTCGAGGAGTCAAGATCTCTTCATCGTGTCTTGTCCATTCCCCGTTCACTTTGTCCTGAATCATTGGGTCTTGGCACGAAAGTCAGATTACGGTACCTTCTCCTCAAACAGCCAGTGGGGTGCCACCATTCTCCGCGGAGAATTTATGGTAGTGACGTACGAGGGCGTCCATCGAGGGGAACTTAACATCCGTGGACTAGAAATATTGGGAAAAGACAGAAACGCACGAGCTTTCCATCGGGTCTGTTCTGCGACACGACGAACCACGAGATTCCACGCTTGTCGAACTTTTGAATCGGATAGTGAATGACCTCAATTGAATGGGGTCTCGACAAGAATTCACGTGGATTACGGTACCTTTCTCGATACAGTCATGTAGGCGAGATGAAGTTCCACGGTGATCGGAATCTCCTCACCTTGAGGCTTCGGGAAGTAGATGACGAACGAGTTCGGACTGCAAGAAGTGGTCTTCAGTAGGGATCGAACACGCGACCTCATGGGTCACGGTAGAACACATCCACTAGGCCACTGACGTCAGCTTTCGCTCCACGCGGCTCTTTGACTGCAGGCCCAAGTAGTGCTTGTCGACTTCGACATCAGTCATTTCAACTGTCTGTCTTCTCGGCCTCCTCTGGAATTATTCATGGACCCAGACGGATTATAAGCTACAGTATACACGATATGTGCTTCTGGAAGAAGAACTGTTGAGCGATTCATAGGAAGAACGACGATTTTGATCCTCCATCATTTCCTCCTTCTGCAACTCCCACAACGATATCATTGAGTACGGTAGGCCGTACCGATCTGTAGACTTTTGAGTCTACTGGATTCTTCCAGATCTGATCAGTCTTCACAAGAGAACTCGGAGTACGACGGGTCGAGGTTTCGCTATCGCTGCTGATGGTCCTGAAGGGAACATGCGATTACTGTAGAAGTTCATTTCCGGCTTGATACTTGGTTTGACTGTGCTTCGAGAGATTTTCGTAGAGCGTATCGTTCTGAAGATACAGTATTCCTACAGTACTCCATTGATGACTCACACTTCTGGCTTTGTTACTCTTCTCAGCAGCCACAACCGCCGCGTGAAGGACACACTGAATCAATTCCCCCTTCATTCTCTTCACTCTCCTCTCTACCTGGCGGTCGCTGTTCTTGCCCTTCATTGCGTTGAGGTCGTACAACGAGTGAATCTCGTAGTTCTGAAACTGCGCAGTTCTCGGGCCTTGCTCCATTCGCGTGCGCTGCCCAATTCCGGTGCCTGGCGCGCTCACCGCCTTCTTGTCTCCGTAATCGGTACCGGGGCTCACGGAGTTGCTCGACACGCTCTCTTTGTCTGAGGAATCCGACGTGGAGCTGCCCTTCGTATTGTACTTGTACGCCCCATACGAAGCATGCTGCAGCATCTGAACTTTGCTCCGTTCCCGTGCATGGGGCAGTCCCCTGACGCATTCACGTGCACACACCTCGCCCTTGCGTTCCCTATGTGGCCACACCACAGACAGCCGATCGTTCACCTGAATTGAGCATTCATACACTGCCCCAATCGAGTGCATTGCCCCATTCCCGTGCATGGGGGACTTCTGACTTACCAGCTCTCCCTGACTGTTCTCCTCGACCGAATACGATGGAGGCTCGGTGCGGGAGGACTCCCTGAAGATCGTAGGTTACGGTAGATCTTGGTGGTGGGACTGACGTAGTGGTGGATTTACGATGGCGACGGCGGTCCTTCCTGGACTGTGAGTGAGAACGACCCATTTGAGAGGAGTACAAAGGGGGAGAATGAATGGATGTGAGGGGGGAAGGGAAGGGGAAGGGAGGAGGAGTGAATGATGCAGATGCAAGGCATCTTCTCATGCAGATTGTGCTGAACGTTGCAGATAGGATAATGAAGGGGTTCAAACAAAATAGGCCTGAATTATAATGGTGGAACGTAACATATATTCGGCATTACAGTCGAGGTTTGAGAAGGTTATCTGCCCCTTCCACTATTATGTCCAAATAGAACATGATTCAGACAATTATCATACAAGAACATTTTTTTTAGTTGAAGGATTCTTATATGCGATTTTCCACTTGAATGTAAGATGCAGGAGACGTTTACAATCCCTCATTAGGGAAACACATTTCGGAAATTATAACCTCCCTTATCTTCACAGAGGAGAATGGAGAGAGCCATGGCTGGGGTAACTCTCTTTGACCGCAAATCCAATGAATGGGTTCGTAGGGTCACAAAGGTCAACGATGTGCGTGTAGAAGCCGGAAAACGGAAAATGGATTGAATAAGGAACGTTGCAAGAATGAGTGATGTACGATGGTCTAAGAAAGTGCTCCAATAGTTCCCCCAGCCCTACACGCGACACAGGACAACGAAGAGATGGGTGACTGCAGATTGCTTATTTCTTAGTTGTCAACGCCAATACCAGAAAGAAACCTTACCAAAAAAACTTAATCTAACTTGATATTCATTCCATCAGACATATTCCTACCTTGTCTCACATGTGCTCATGGCACGTTGGCTATTTTGGAACGCCCTATTATTCATCCTATCTGAACTGTTATTCCTATTACGCATCTCGCGCTTGGATGCCACCCTGGCCTCTCATTTAAACGTGCTATTTCGTCGGTACGGGATATGTTTCAACTATACGATAAATAGACAAGAGCAACAGTTCAGGTAGGATTCATAATAATAATAGTGAGCAATAGATAAGAACAACCTTGTATTCTTGTAAAAGAGACTATATCTAGTCTTTGTAAAAGACTTTGTGTTTTGTATTGCAACAACATCTGATGTCTTTATCGTCTATGCCCATGAGTAATGGTTGCATGGATGGATTGTGATACCGATTGTTGTGGTACACATTGACTGCATATATGTAGTCTACAATGATTACTGTAGAGTATACGAAGTGGATAGGGTTCCTTTATCAATGCATTTAGTGTATTTGTCATTCGTCTAACCTCCTCGGAGCGGATATCTATCGCATGAAGATACAACCATTCAGCGGAGATTAGACGAATGACAAATGATACTTTGATAAGGGAACCCTAGAAGTGAATAACTTACCCCATGCAACTTTGCACGACCATCCATGTTGTCCTCTACTCACAGTGAGTCTCACACAACACACGGGATGGAATGACAATTGATGAGTCTGTTCTCTAACTAACCTTTCTCCTTAGTAACAGCAAAATGACCCTACTGAAACGGATACTGTATCAGTCATCCTTTATCACTCATCAAACATTGCTGAACGAGTGGCTCATGTATCCATGTATGTTGAAGTTGAGACTGAATGGGAATAACTTGTTGGGACCACATGCTCTGAACATGATTGTTTCCTTCATAAGAAATGTTTGAACGCACTTGCTTGCAGCTTCATAAATATTAGGAGCGATGACATAGCCGGAAATGATGTTCACATGCGAACAGTAAATTTTAGTACCTCTACAATGCTAGAGAAATGCTAGGGACAATATTTAGTCGGGAATTCTCCACTAAATCGGTAAAAAATAGCGGTTCTCATTCATCTGATCTTTGTGGAGCGGTTGTTTTCCAACGTAGAGACAATGGCCCCGCGGTGAATAGACGAATGAGGGTTGTACTTTTATAGAACCGAACAATTCGGGATGTGTATTCTACTAGTATTCACTGACCATTTGCAGCAGAGGATGCGAATCCCCTCTTGAATGCAGCTGATCTACATGTTGCAATGGCACACAATGCGTGTTTGATGGCAGCCCAATGGCAAAGGGGAATCAGCCATGACCACTTTTCACAAGTCTGACAATTCACAAATCACACCAACTCATCCGCACTCTTTACACTAACCCCTGTGTACAGTGGTTTCAGCTTTGTTGTAGGTTTGTTCGTAGCCTTATGTGCAACCACAGTTTTCTTGATTGTCATCACAGGGGCCTTGGTTGCTTTCGTCGAACTCTTTCTATTGCGTATTTACTGCATGGACTACATGAACGAAGAATCCGATGAGTGAAAGAATCGTCCATACAACGAGTCCCATCTGGTACTGGAATATAATTTCTTCTCTCACTTTCATACATGGAACATTAAGGGGAAATGAGGACTATCATCAAATGTCCTGTCATAAGATGTCCTCTGCTCCTGATGTTTCCATCTCAAATCATGTCGTTCAAACACCAAAAATAGTCCGCGACATGACAAGTGTCAACTCGAAGAAGTGTATCCATAATGCATTTCCTGTTGCTACAATCAAGTTTAAATTGATGTGACACTCTTTTTCATTCTTTTTCTTGGCATTCTGACATGTGTTTCGTTAGAACAAATACTTTATCTGCTCTACTCTCGAATAGGTTCATAAATGAATGAATGTCACATTGTGACCGAATTAAGGATAAGTACTGCATAAGATAAATGTGAGATTTCTTTCAGTGAAGTTCATACGGAATCACAATGTTGATCTTGCTGTTTCTACCGATAATTGACTACCAGTGTGTGGATACATTATACAACTGAAGTATCATCTACTGGAATGAATTAGGAGCATTGAGGAAGAACTGTTGCAGTTCCCCTCTGTCTCCTTCTCTTCTATCAGGAATGATGGAACGTCTGTCCACTAACTGACACTACAGTAGCTGCCGATATGGCCATTGGAATGGCTCGAGTGGTCGCCGTTCGTGCCGAGTCCCCGTAGAGAGACTCCAGATATCTACAAGGGATACTGTAACTATTATTCATGTGAACCAACTTGGCATACCGAGTACGAACACTATCTCAATTTCATCCTATACATTTGCGTGCTATTTCGTCGTTTTTCTAACAATTGGTCATGATTTTGAATATCTTTAACTCTCAAGGCTGACTTTCAACTCCGCTTACATTAATAATATTTCACTGAGCGGGTATTTACAATGTATGGACTTGCCTATTGAGTAGTCCATGGAAGAATGTTCGATGTGTGTGAATGAGGTCTTTGTCTGCACGAATTGTGATGGAATCTCTGAATGAAAGAGAATGGACTGAGGAGGGAATTGATGATACCTTTGAGTGAAAAGAACAATGAGAACGAGAAGACTCATACACAGATAGTTCTCACGAATCTCAGGCAGAAGACAACTCTGCAACCTCAAAGAGGACGTCTTCATCCCCTGATACAGTAGTCAGACTCACTGCTGGAATCGTTGGTACGTCTCCATGGTGGCGTTGGGGCCGTATAAGTTGACCGTATACATTGCCTGAAAGAGGGAATTGAGTGAGGCCGGTGGAATGAATGTAGGGTGGGAGTAGGGAGTACGTTATTGACAGCCGTTCATTCATTATGAATGGATGGATACCTGGAATGGAATCGCTCGAGCTGTTCCCATGATATTGAGCATGATTGGCATATTGAAGGCCATGACACTCCATTGTCCTGACTTCGATAGTTGTTGGAATCCCCCCATCTACATTAATACTACAGTAATCCCCACTGACTCTCATTCCCTTACACTCTTCATGAGTCTGGCCATTCTGTTCATCTTCACAAGAGAAATGCTGACAAAATCATTCGCCGTGTCTCCATCCATCACTTCCCTCAGTTCACGACACTTCAGAGCCACCTGAACATTCCCTTCTCTTCACTCATTCAGGTACAGTATCCCTCCCACCTCATCGAGTGCCAGGAGATCACGCTCATTCAGAGTCCACGTGTCCCTCTCAGCCCCATTGTCCACATTCTGAAGCCTCTCCTCAATTCCTCTTCTTCCCATTCCTTCCTCACCTGGAGAACATTTCTTCTGAACTGTCGACTGTGGATTGGTTGAGGAAGGTTCATCCCATTCTCTCCATTTTCCATATTTTCCATCTGTACTTCCTCTACCGTAATCCCTTCCTCCATCCACTTACCCCTTCACTCTCGTTGATGATCTCCATCGTCTCTCCTTCAGAATACTCGTCGTCGTTGTCGTCGACAGAAGGCGTCGAAGAGGATAAGTGAATGTTGCTGAATGGATGGGCGGGGATTACAGAGGCGGAGTTCATTTTTTGGCTGCTTCAAGAATGGCATTTCCTATCCACTCCTTTTCCCTTGTCTCTAACATAAAAATGGACAAGAATTGATGAGATGTGAAGGGTTGAATGACTACTGAGCCTTAGACAGTTTTTAAAAAGGGGTTTGCAAAATGAACCGAGGACCATCATTTGCCCATTTTGGAACAAATATCCATGACGCAGTCTTCTTTTACCGAAAAGTTGCACTGACATTGGTGAAGGGAGGAAATGTGACGATGCAGTTCCATTGAGCAAATGAGCGAATCTCGCACAATTGGGATTGTTGAGGATGATCTGAAGTTATTTTTGTGAGGAAAATACAACCATTCAACCATTTATTTACATAATTACAGGGTGCGCCATAATTACCCGACCGAATTATGTTTTGTTCTGCAATTTTTCTCAGTGCTTGAATAACAATGATCACTGCATATTATATTCCAGAGTGCACCACAAA
>JACMIF010001109.1:0-27258 GCA_014805445.1 Diplogasteroides magnus | reverse complement strand
GGTATATAACATTTAGCCGAAAAATCAAAAATGAAAATTTATATTTTTTATATTTTTATTTTCATAAATCGCCTAATTCAAACATTAAAAATCTGAAATCGCGGTTGAAGTGTATCACACCCCAGGGGAGTTCACAGAAAAAAATTCAGATTTTTCTGACTACAATGCCACCCACTGTTCAGCCATTATCGTCCTTATGCGGAACTCGTTTTAAACAAGTTGTGCATTAAAATATGAATAATCTCATCGGTTTGCGGCCGAATTTACTATTTCTCTACAAAATCAAGCATTTCCAATTTAGAGTGTCAAGTAATTTTGCGAATCAAATCAAAGCCCTGAAGTTATCGTTTCTTAATCTGTTCGTATTAACTAGTGTGGGGTAGTCGATCCCATTAGCTAAAAGACACTACATTTCGCGTCTGCGTCTTTCACTTCCTCTCATCATGCGCGGTCGTGTTTCCATTGGGATCGAGGGGGATCGACGACGTGTCTGTGTCTTTCATTTCATTCTGTCTTTCGCGGCCGTTTTCTATTGATTGGTCATTGTAACGCTATTTCTCTGTTTCTCTGCAATCTCGCGCTCTGTCATTAAGGATTGCCGTTTTTTCTTCTTTCATACCTTTATTCTCATCATTATCGCTGTCACTAACTTATGTTTTCATTCACTTTCCGTTTCTTGTCGCGTGTTTTGTATATTAGTGTGTTAAACTGTTTATACCCCCCCCCCATTAATGAATGAATCATTGCAGATTTTCCTCGACAATGACTGATATTATCTATCTTGACCCCGGCAGAACACCTGACAAAGAAATAGATAAGAGCAAAGAAGTGAGTATGTTAATACCTGAATTAATGTTCGCAATAAAGCATGTTAGCCATAGAGCCTGACTGCCATGTAATGCCCCCTTAGGATCAAATTCCCTTACGGGCCTACTTTACCCTTCAACTCCATGACTGAAACTAATAAATTCAGTTTCAGAATGAGCATGCGCCTCCGATATTCATGTTACCACCGGAGATGATACAAACCATCGCTTCGCTTTTGCGATGCAGATCCGTCAATTCTCTACTGCGAACATGCAAGCACCTGAAACATTGCATCGAGCTGGATCTTAGAAAATCGTATAAACAGTAAGTTTGCACCCTAGGGGTAGGCTGTCGCAAAAAATAAATTGTTGAAAAAAATGAATATGACAGTAAACAAAATGGGCCGTTCGTAGATATCTAGGAAAATGGCAATATATATTTTGTGCAACCATAAGTTCTGCTCAAATTCAGGGTTTTTGTACTTGAAATCGCTCCGGATACAATTTCCGAATCATTTTATTCTGTGACTCCTTTATTGCCTTCAATATTTCAGAAGATTAATTGTACTGCATGCACTTCCGCAACGACAATTCATCGCGTGGGATTACGAATATCGTTGTGTGAAGTTGCATTACACCAAGGAAAACGTAGTTGCGACTTTCAAGAATGTGGAAACTTTTCCTGAACAAAAAGTCAGGCGCAGCATTCGAATTCGTTCGAAGAAAAGCAGATTTAGATGGGCTGTGTTCCTCCGCTCAAATATACTGCCGATCAGTGGAACACCTTTGTTCGTGAGGAATTAGAAGGGAAGACTTTAGAAGAAGGTCTGACAGCCATTCTGACCAGGTAAACATAAATTTTTATATCTTGTTTATCATTTTCTACTTTCCAAGGGTCATTTACAGAATAAAGTGAACGTACTGGATAGACTGAAATGCCAGGTTAATTAAACATTTCGCTTCAAGAGCATCGCGCTTTTGTGACTTGTTTTTGTTCATCTGTGTTTTAGTCTTACATTTTAAAGCGATTTCATTTTAGAACTTGTGGCAGCATAGATCTCAGACTTACCGGAGATGTGGACGAATCTTCACTGATTGACTTGCGGCCAATACTCCATCGGTGCAGCAAGCTCATACTCGAATGCAATCTAGTGAACGTGAGGAAAACAACATGGTTAACGGCAAGAGCGCCAAAGACACTTGCGCCTTAGTGGTAATATGGATCAGGGTTCAAAACGGTAAATTTGTCGTCATTCTTCTCCGCCGCGCAGTCGTCTATCATGGAGTAAGACAACAGCGCTCCAAGAGGAATGACGACAAATTTACTGTTTTAGAACCCCCTGATATGGACTGTCATAACATTTATCAAGAGTCCATTTCACCATAGTGGCACAAATGGCAATGGTGCTCTAGCCTTTCACCAAAAATATTTAAAAAAATACTTTCACTGAAATTCAATGCATTTCAGATGGGCAAAGAGTTGCAGTTCACTGAATTGTACAGGCCAAAGCGTCATTTAACCATACGAAGCTATATCACCAGCGATAAAAACTGTCTGAGACAAATTGAACCGGAAGAGGGCGGCAGATTTTGGGCTGGTTGGTAGTTTCTGAAAATAAGTAAGAATTTAGTGTTTCTCAGAGGCAGGATGTGGCGAACTCAACATTCAATGTCATGCGGACTTCACGGATGCACAACTGGTAATATTATTCAATAGGAAAGATCTGTACTCTTTTAAGTGCACAGAATCAATTTTTGGGCCCACGTTGGAGGGAATTCGAAATGCAGTACAGGTGATCAATTATAATGTGATGATTATTGAGCCGCACTTGAAAAAATTAAAACAGGAAAATATTTTGTGTAGATGAATCAATGCGGAGAAGAGAAAGAAGAGATTCTCGATCAACTATTGTAAAACTGGTCACTAGGGTTGTTATCACGCACACGCACACCGCACTGTGCGGCCCCTTTCGGCGGGCGGTAGATCAAAATCGCACGTGTGCGGGTCTCCCTTCCTATCCCTTCCCCGTAGCCGCACATGTGCGGCCTGCGATAGTGCAGGGGTATTTTGGGTTTCAAACCATGAAAATAGGAGCAATCACGGTACAACAAAGTATTTGCATGCTTCTGTGGCCTTACAATATCACGAACGAGTTGCTTATATTTTGTTGTTAAAGGAGCCACAACGGGAGATATATTTGCATGCACTTTCGGGTTCACTTCTCTACATTCCCCCCACCTTCTCGTCGTCAGAGCGGTCTACTCTGACAACGAGAGCGTAAGAGAATTGGAGAGAAGTGATCCCGAAAGTGCATGCAAATAAATCTCCCTTTGTGGCTCCTTTAAGTGTTTCCGATACAAGCACTTGAAATGATTGTTGAAAATGTGTAGTACTTGCCCTTTTTTGAACAGATTGATTTATATAATCACCCAAGGGAATGTCTGACTCATTCACTCATGCATATTGTATTGCTGAAACAACCATACGGCCTAATAAAGGTTCGACAGTACTCGTTCCAAAAAGCAATATTTTACATCGTTTCTGATCTAAATGTATGTGCTGGAGTTCAGTAACATTGTAACAGAACATTCCTCTACTTTGTTGTATCGTGATTGTTCCTATTTTCATGGTTTGAATGCCAAAATACCCCTGCACTCTCGCACCTTTTCAGTTCTCCGCACGTGTGCGGGAATGGCCGCACATGTGCGGATACGGGGAAGGGATAGGAAAGGAGACCCGCACACGTGCGGTTTTGATCTACTGCCCACCGAAAGGGGCCGCACAGTGCGGTGTGCGATCTAACCACCATACTGGTCACGAATGAATTTTACTTATTTCTGTGGAGAACTCTTTAACCATGAAGCTCATTTGCAGATTTTACTGAAGACTAAGCTGGATGTGCGCGTGGCACGGTTCATGCTTGTATGCACTGAGCAGGACTATTGCGCAGTCATGGGAAAGCGAGTGGATAATGAAGAATTCACAATTACAAAGCCACTCTGTTGTGTATACTTTCTGCCCTCTAAACTTAAGTACGTGAAAGTAACCCTAAAGCCGAGTGTGATAGGCAGACATTCCATATCCCTCAAGAGTAGTTCATTTCATGAGGTCCCTGAAAGTTACCGCAAGGTCTTTGAAACTCCGCAAGGTGATATGTTTTGGAGTGACTCGGATTGGTCTGATGACGGTTTCCGATAACAGCGTCTCGCTGTCGTAAATGATGTTGTGTTGATTTCTCTTTTTGATGTTATTGTAACCTACAAAATAAAAATAAATAAACAACAGTTCAATCTCCACAAATTGTTTTCTTGTATCGAAATTTGTCCCGCCACATATTTTTCGAATTGTTCCAAAAACATTTCTTGTGCTTTATTAGTGGTGTAGTTTTTATTTTTTTTTAATTCATGGAGATTCGATAACTTTGAGAAAAGTTATGGCCAAAACAAAAAGTGAGAGAATACTTTTGGATCGAACTGTATGTTGCATATTTGTTGTAATTTCTGCATTTCTGCACTGTGATATTGTGTTTCATATGAAAATTGCGAGGTAAAGTAATATTTTATGTGCATACCTAAATTGTACATTAAAAATATGTATAATTTATCGGTTTACCGCCGAATTTATTATTTCTCTACAAAGCCAATATTTTCACAATTTTACCTTGTCAAGATATTTTGCGAAGCAAATCAAAGTCCTGAAGTTTTCGCTTCTAAATCTAGTCGTTTTAACGCTACATTAGCACCATCTTGCTCTCTATTAGTGATCGACAAAAGTCAATGCCTATTAATGGTCATTGTAATGCTATTTGTCTGTTCCTCTGCAAACTCTCGTTCTGTCATTATTATGCATCCTAGCCTAGTTCCTTGAGTACGCCTTGATAAGGAAAATTTGACCTAAAAGCCCTATGGCAGCAATGCCTATTCCTAAACTTGACCTAGAAAATAGAAAGTCTCGTCCAATTTATTAGCAACACTTGTCCATTATAAACTAGGTCAAATAGGAACTCTTGTCCACTTGAGATTCGAATAAGAATACTTCTCCTGGACCCTGTTTAGCCTAGACTACTTATGAGAAAATGACTTTCTCTTTAACAGTTCATCTGGGGTGCATAATAAGGATAACCGTTTTTTCTTCATTCATACCTTGACTCTCATCATTATCACTGTCACTAATCATCATTGTTCATTCTCTTTTTGTTTCGTTTCTTGCTTTATGTTTTGTATATTAGTGCGTTAAAGAAGGACGCCGGGGAGATTCCTCTCGTGGAAATCAATACTCTGCGTCTAAATCATTTCTCTCCCTCTCTCCGTTCCTCTCGGGATAATAGATACTCTGCGTCTATTCATTCCTCCACGCTCCCTCACTTTTCACCGGTTGTCTTCTTTAAATTGTTTATACCCTCACTAATGGGTAAGCATTGCAGATTTCTCGACAATGACTGACAATCGCTATCATGACTCCGGCAGAACATCTGACAAGCCAATCGATATGGACAGGGAAGTGAGTACGATAATGTCTGAATTAATGTTCCCAATACTTAGCTGTTAGCCGAGCATGACTGAATTTTAATACCCGCATATATGGGCCATAGAATATAATTCTCATACGGGCTTACTTAATCTTTGACTTAGAAGCAAAACAATTCTGCTTCAGGAAGAGCCTCCGATATTCATGTTACCGCCTGAGATCATACAAACGATCGCTTCACATCTGCGATGCAGACACGTCAACTCTCTACTGCGAACATGCAAACACATGAAAAACTGTATTGAGTTGGATCGAAGGAAATCGTATAAACGGTTAGTTGGGCTTTCAGTCCAACATTTCAATTTGGTGAAAGAAGTCGATTTGAGAGAAGGGATGGAGCGGGGAGGAATGAATAGGCGCAGAGTATTGATTATCTCTAGAAGAATCTCCCCTGCCGTTAAACAGCGAAAACATTGTACACGATTAGTGGGCTGAGCTGTTGTCAAAATTCTTTTGTTGTCAATTTTTTTTAAATTAGTGAAAAAGTATTGCACATTGAAGTGAACAAATTGCGCCCGCTCAGTGCAACTAGACATTCCAGGATCATATTATGAATTAAATCGTCCATTATAATAGTTTCACTATTTCAGAAGAATAATTGTAATGCACGTATATCCAAAACGGCAATCCATCGAGTGGCATTATGAATATCGTACCGTAAAGCTGAATTATGCCAGAGAGAACGGAGTTGCGACTTTCAAGAAAGTTCAAACCTTTGATGTAAGGCATCGAATTCGTATGCATTCGAACAAATGCAAATTTAGGTTGACGTCTCAAAACCGCCGATTAATTATACCCCCGAGCAGGAATTATAACCTTTGTTCTTGAGGAAATAGAATGCAAGACATTAGAAGAAGGTCTCATCGCCCTTATGAATAGGTAAATACCTAATTTTGAAACATCGTTATTCCGATTTTCTGAGAGTCTTTGTTTTTGTTCTTTTGCATTCTAAAGAGAGGTTATTTTAGAACGGGCGGCAGCAAGACCTCAGGGCTATGGGAGATATGGATGAAGCTTCTCTAATTGACTTGCGACCAATACTCCATCGGTGCAGCAAGCTCATACTCGAAGGCAAACTAGTGAACGTGAGGAGTAATGTTGCGTTGTTGATTGGGAGAAGTATTTTCGCTCTCCTCGAGCAGGTTGTCTATGGCGGCAAGAGAGCCCCGCCTCTGGGGGAACGAGACGCAATGAATGCACTTATCCTTATCAAAACGTAAAGATCCTGAGGTATACAACAGGATACACGACATGATCTCCAAGTGCCTTCATATACAATATAATGGTGATATGGACGAATGCAAGACCATACCACGGCTCGAACATCCGTTTCACCATCGTGGCACAAATAAAAAAAACGTGTGTTTTCACTTATATTGAAAGCATTTTAGGTCGACAAAGAGTTACAGTTCGCTGAACTGTACACCCCAAAACGTCAACTAACCATACGAAGCTACAGCAGGAGCGACGAAAGCTGTCTAAAGGAAATTGAACCGGAAGAGGGCGACCGATTTTGGGCTGGTTGGCAATTCTTGTAAATAAGCAAGAACTTAGTGTTTCTCAGAGGCTGGATGTGGCGAACTTAACATTCAATGTCATGCGGACTTCACGGATGCGCAACTGGCAATATTATTCAATAGGAAAGATCTGTACGCGTTTAAGTGCACAGAGTCAATCTTTGGGACCACGTTGGAGGGAATTCGGAATGCAGTACAAGTGATCAATTATCATATTACGATATTTCGTCGTATTTGAGACAAAAAACCTAATTCGAGAACAAATGTGTTCATTTTACGGACTGAATATTTTATAACAATGATTGGACTCTCTTCACTAATCTCATTTGCAGATTCTTCTGAAGACTAAACTCGATGTCCGCGTGGCTCGGTTTATGCTCGAAAGCACTGAAAAAGAGTACTGCGAAGTCATGGGAAATCGAATGGATAATGAAGAAATCACAGTGAAAAAGCCACTCTGTTATGTATTCTCTCTGCCCTCTAATTGTAAGAATAAGTATGTGAAGGTGACACTAAAATCTAGTTTCATGCGCAGTCTTGAAATATCCCTCAAGAGCAGTTCATTCCACAACGCCCCGCTCAGTTATCACAAGCTATTTGAAACTTCTCAAGGTGACAAGTATTGGAGTGACTCGGATTGGTCTGATGACGGTTTCCGTTAGAAAATTACCGCATTGCCTAATCATATTATTTCTATTGTTCCTTAGTGACAAAATAATATAAATGATTTTTAAAAATCTATATTGAATTCAAAAACACACAGCCGACTGAAAAGCCGCGAGAACACGTTTCAAACGGCTGTTCTGCCTGGGATAAAACGAAACTTTCATTGCATAAACATGGCCGTTCGTTGCTTTCTTCACTATTTATAGTTCTCGCCCAACCCATCTGCCATTCTGTCTCTGCGTCTCTGCCTTGTTGACCGGTGACAATAGCACGCGTTGTCACTGCACATTGCACACAATGTGCAGAGAGAGTTGCCTGTTCGTCTTGAAATCTCGCGCTGGCACTGAATATTTGGCTGAACAAAGATGGTTTCGCACTAACGCTGCAAAGAGGATAATATGCTACCTGACTATTTCGTTTGGCTTGTGTTGCCCTGGCCTTTGACTGACATTCTCTTTTTTTTCTATTTAATCCTTTCTCTGAATTACGCGCCATATTTTGGTTATGTTTGAACGGTGAGACTCATATGCGTGAATAGCAGACTGTAATTCTTCTAGCATTCCATTTCGCTGTTATGACGCTCTTATCTTTCACACAAATAATACTCTTGTTCGTGACTCTTTGTTATCGATGGCTATATATGGGCATGGATTTAGCTGTGACGAAACACCTTTTCGGCAGTTCAGCAAGTCCCTGTTCCTGGAGTTGCGATCTGTTGGGTGTCTTCCCCCTTTATTTAAAGCGCATTGTCCCGGTCATCGCGAGATATTTTCTCCTCAACCTAGGAACGTATTTTTCCGAATTTCCAACCTTCTGAAACCCGTCTGAGCGGTTGTCTCTCACTTCACGAGACAATCGCTTTAGGGAGGTTGGAATTTCTGAAAGGTGTTCCCAACATCAACCGAGATGATTGCAGAGTTGACTGAACGAGTTTCAATATAGGAGGAATGGTGTTACTCCGATTGAGTCGCCTCGCCGGTTCAATTTCCACCCGATCCTTCCACCTCACTCCTGCTTCATTCTCCAATGTCGCCATGTCCAAGTTCGAGAAGGACAAGTATCTCCCATACGAGAAATTGGCAGAGAACGTGAAGATCATCAAAGAAAGGTCCATATTATTGTTGAAAACCAACTTGATATTCCCAGTACACACACTCCGTCTGGCTGACGACTGTGCACTCTCAAATTTGCGAGCTATTTCGTCATTTTTCTCTGACCTTTAGCCATGATTTTGAATAGGTTTCGCGATCAACATATAGAGGCCGACTCTCAACTCCGTTTACCACAATAATACTCAAGTATTCAATTGTGATTGCAGCTCTTATCTTTCATCGCGAGCGTGAAATTTTGGAAAGATAACATTGTGGTGTCAGATTGTTCTTTGAATTCAGTGGTTCCTTATTACGCATCATAACTGAACTGTTGCTCTAGTCATATCCCGAAACGACGAAATAGCACTTAAATATGAGAGACAGGGTGGAATCCAGGTGTGAGATGAATACTAGGAATAACAGTTCAGATGGGATGCATAGTACACTGCATACGTTTGAATTTTCGAAGTGCGAATAATTCAAACAGTCAGCAAACAGTGTTTAGCTTGTCCACTAACAGTGTCGACAGAGAGTAGAAGCAAGGAAGAAGTGATGAATAGTGAAATTGCAGATTAATGAGACCGTTGACGCTGTCTGAGAAGATCCTCTATGGACACCTTGATATGCCGAAGACTCAGGAGATCGAAAGGGGTGTTTCATATCTGCGGCTTCGTCCAGACAGAGTTGCCATGCAGGTATATAGACCGTATTATGATCAAGAAATTCACGTGTCCTTTAAATGAGAATGTATTGAGTTCTCTATTATGAAAGTGCACCCTCGATGAGAAATAGTTCTATTTTGGGATCGTTCCTTACGATGGCATTGCAACGAGTAGTGATTGATTGTCTGACGTGATGCATTTGTGTTTATTATGCATCCTAACTGAACTGTTGGTCTAGTTTATATATCTCCCAGTTGAAACATATTCCACAACGACGAAATAGCACGTAAAATGAGAGACCAGGCTGGCATCTAGGTGTGAGACGCGTACTAGGAATAACAGTTCGGATAGGATGCATAATAATGATGATTATTGTTTGCAGGATGCTACAGCCCAGATGGCAATGCTTCAATTCATCTCATCTGGTCTTCCCAAGGCCGCAGTTCCATCGACTATCCATTGTGACCACTTGATCGAAGCACAGAAGGGAGGCGTTGAGGATCTCAAGAGGGCAAAGGACATGAACAAGGAGGTCCGCATCAATCCGATTCGTGTGTGGATGAGAGAGATTTGAGGTATACGAATTCCTTGCATCATCAGGAAACAAATATGGAGTGGGATTCTGGAAACCAGGCAGTGGAATCATCCATCAGGTGAACCATTGTGTGTGATATGATGAGAGTTGTTGTGTTGAGATTATTCTGGAGAACTATGCCTTCCCCGGTCTTCTTCTGATTGGAACAGACTCGCACACTCCGAATGGTGGAGGACTGGGTGGACTATGCATTGGAGTAGGAGGTATGTAGTGACAATTTGGGTGGGGAAAGGAAGGCAATTATTTATTGACATCCTTTTTTCTAGCCGTCTCAACTACATTCCTGGCGGTCGTCCCTCGCTGAGAGGAGACGACCGCTAGGAATGACGTTGAGATGGCTTGAAAAAAGGATGTCAATAATTACCTTCCTTTCCCCACCCTAGTGACAATGACTGATTGATGTTCGACATGAACATTGTGAGGTGCGGATGCTGTCGATGTGATGGCTGACATTGCTTGGGAATTGAAATGTCCCAAGGTGATCGGAGTGAAATTGACTGGAAAGTTGAGTGGATGGACAAGTGCAAAAGATGTCATTCTGAAGGTTTCGAAGAGAATATGAATGGAATGGAAGGATACACTCAGGTGGCAGGCATTTTGACTGTCAAGGGAGGAACGGGAGCGATTGTGGAGTACTTTGGACCTGGTGTTGACTCTCTTTCAGCTACTGGAATGGGTATGTGTCTATGAGTGAGTGAGTGACTAAGTACTTGTCTTTGGGTACAATCTGTAATATGGGTGCTGAGATTGGAGCGACGACATCGGTCTTCCCCTTCAACAAGTCAATGCACGACTATCTGGCAGCAACTGGAAGGAAGGAGATTGCACAGGAGGCAGCCAAGTACAAGGATATCCTGACTGCAGATGCAGGATGCCATTATGATGAAGTGAGAAAAGAGGGTAGGAGAGGATGATGAGGAGGGGATTGCAGATCATCGAGATCAACCTGGATACACTCGTTCCCCATGTCAATGGTCCATTCACTCCTGATCTCGCTTCACCAATTGACAAGTTGGGAGACAATGCAAGGAAGAATGGATGGCCTATTGAAGTTAAGGTGAGAAGAGGAGAAAAGAAGGATTTGATTGGAATGAGTATCCTTCCTCAGGTTGCCCTTATTGGATCGTGTACTAACTCTTCATATGAAGATATGACAAGAGCAGCCAGCATTGCCAAACAAGTGAGTGATGAAGGGAGGAAGAAAGAAGAATGAATAGATTACAGGCCACAGAGAAGGGACTCAAGGCCAAGTCTCAATTTGTGATCACTCCTGGTTCTGAACAGATCAGGGCTACCATTGAGAGAGATGGATTGAGCAAGATCTTCGAGGACTTTGGAGGAGTTGTACTGGCTAATGCATGTGGACCGTGCATTGGTGAGTGAAATGAGAGGGGGAAGGGGATGGAAGGAAGCCATTTGAGGACAATGGGACAGACAAGATGTGAAGAAGGGAGAGAAGAACACCATTGTCACTTCATACAATAGAAACTTCACCGGAAGGTCTTTACTAGCAATTGTCACAATACATTGATTCTTTTCTCAAGGAATGACGCTAACCCTGCCACGCATGGATTCGTCACTTCTCCTGATATCGTCACTGCTATGGCCATCACTGGAAGACTGGATTTCGATCCAACGTATGGTGATCTCATACAAAATGTTGTGAATTGCTTTTTCAGGAGAGATTCGTTGACTGCTGCTGATGGAAGCAAGTTTAAGCTGAAGGCTCCTACAGGAGATCAATTGCCAGCTAATGGATACGATCCAGGAGAGGACACTTTCCAGGTCATTCATACGGGCTCTTTTGTTCTATGTTGATTGTTGAAGGCTCCTTCTGGCAGTGGAACGGTGATTTTGGATGAGAAGTCAGAAAGACTTCAACTACTCGCTCCATTCGCGAAATGGGATGGAAAGGATCTCGAAGGAGCTGCCATTCTCATTAAAGTGAGGGATGAAAAAATGGAGAGTGGAAGAAGATATTGATTGAGGTGAAAGGAAAGTGTACCACTGACCACATCTCGGCTGCTGGACCATGGCTCAAGTACAGAGGACATCTGGAGAACATATCGAACAATCTGCTGCTTACTGCAGTAAATGCTGATAATGGGGAGATGAACAAGGTGAAGGGATAGAGATGGAGAAGAATAGAGGACAGTATCTAGTAGGGTAGGCAGCATGATTCATATGCGACTCCCGAATAATTCATTTGCTTGTTTATTATATTATATAACTCGTATCTATTTAGGTACTCAACATTACAACTGGAGAATACGGAAGTGTTCCTGAAGTGGCGCGGGACTACAAGAAGAAGGGCGTGCAGTGGGTGGTGATTGGAGATGAGAACTACGGAGAGGGAAGGTGAGAGTGCCGGTGAAAGAGAAAGCGCCATGGACGCTTGCGCCGTAATGGTGAAGTGCACGAAGTGTCCATTCACCATTTCACCACAGTGCAGGGGTCCATGGGGCTGCTTTCTTTGGGATCGAGCATTAGGGCTTGAAAACTGTAATGAAGTGCATTCGTCTGCCATATAATCCGCAAAGAGCTGCGGGCTCTCTCATGCGATGGACAATTGCTCCATTAGTTCATAAACGAATGAACTCTAATACAGCTTGGAAACCCTATTAAGCATGTAATGAAGGATCCATCAATCACAATAAATAGTTCAACTTCAGCTCTCGCGAACACGCTGCATTAGAACCCCGTCATCTTGGAGGAATCGCGATCATCGTCAAAAGTTTCGCACGCATTCACGGTGAAAGCGAATGGATGGAAGACGATTGAATGATGCGATTACAGAAACTAATCTGAAAAAGCAGGGAATGCTTCCCCTAACGTTCGCTGATGTGCACGATTACGATAAGATTGATGGAACGGACAAGGTTTGCATTAGGATGAAAAAAACGGCTATTTTGTATAGGCTATGTTCGCAGAATGTATGTATATAGTAGTATTGAAACATATTCCAAAAGTAGTCGAACTGCCAACACCCCATTGTGGTTTCGTGTGATGCAAATACATTTTTCTCACAGGTGTCGATCGTTGGCCTTAGTAATTTCGCACCCGGGCAGCCTTTGCAGGCTGTGATTGAGAAGAAGGACGGAAAGAAGGTGGTTGCATGCAATGGTGAAAGGCAAGAGCAAGGACACTTGCGCGACTGTGCTCATAACTACGGCGCAAATGTTATTTTCCCGCTATGGTGCAGACTAGGGGTTCTAAATCGGTAATTTTGTCGGCATTCTTCTCCGCAGCGCGGTTGTCTCTCCCCATGACAGACGACAGCTCAGCGGAGAAGAATGACGACAAATTTACCGATTTAGAACCCCTGGTGCAGACGTTCTTGGCGCTCGTGTCGTTCACCCGAGTGTAATGAATAAGGAAGGCAGAATGAACGCGACTCTGTGCATCCCACTCTGTGCGGAGACATCGCGCGGTCAAATCTGGTGTGTAGACATGACCGCGCGATGGAGAGCATGGAGTGACGGAATGTATTGTCTCGTTCATTCTGCCGCCCCTAGAAATGAAACCACAACTATTGTTCCTTTTCAGCTGATGATCTTGTTGAATCACACTTTGAACGAGCAGCAAATCGAGTGGTTCAAGGCTGGATCAGCACTGAACAGAATGAAGGAAGTGTTCACAAGGAAGAAGAAGTGAATGTCTCCTCAACTGAAACTCGTTTCGATATTCCGGTCTAATAGGTAGTGTACATATTCAATATGGTCGATTAGAAATATTCGCTAGACAATTATCTTGCTTTTGTTCAACCCCATTGTCGGTTCTGTGCATATTGATATTTGTACAGTTGTGTGATTGTAGATGACTGTTACAAAAAATTAATAAAAAATAAAAATAAAGTAAGAAAATGTTCCGATTTATCCGTCATACAGCAAACAAATGTTGCAACTAGTAAAGAGTGTGATGCAAAGCCGTTTCGAAATCATTAGTAAAGCGCATTTCTCAGTCGTCTCATCCACTCAAGTCTATCGATTGTCTATCTAACGTAGAAACAACAACTCCGATCAATTCTACGAATGTGAAATGCCCTCTACAACCGATTTCGAAACCCTACATGCCACCTTATCCACCATGGGAATGCAATTCCTCTGTTTCGCTGGCCATTAAATGAAACTCTTTCGCCACAAACACGTCCGTTTTTTTCTTCATTCCTCCCTTCCTTTTCCAATATGTTACTGCGTCTCTGCCCTGTTGACTGGTGACCATTAGAGACCGCCAATCGCACCACAATCGCACCACGAAGAGCATTCCTTTTCTCTAAGTCATTCGGAGCGATTGTCTATCCGCGACAAGAGACAACCGCTCCGATTGACTTAGAGAAAAGGAATGCACTTCGTGGTGCGATTTGCGGTCTCAGTTACCATAGCAGGCTTCGGGCGCATTCACTGTTCGTCTCTAGTCAATGTGTCATTGCACGCTTCGCCTTGCCCCGACACATTGATCCTTTTGCTGAACAAATAGGCTCTATCACAAGGGATCGAATTTGCATTTTCTCTGTTTGAAGCGCTTCGCATTTGACCGCTAGGAATGGGGACCGCTCATTATTTGCGCTGCGGTGAATGAAATCGCTATTAGCGCTTCGCTTTTGCTCTTCCCTTTCCCACCCTAATTCATATCCGGATGTCCAAGGGCTATTGCACGGCGATAATGGTCGTGAGTGATTTTTTTGTGCAATTTATGGTGCAACTTATTTGCCAGGGGTTCGAAATCGGTAAATTTGTCGTAATTCTTCTCCGCCACGCGGTTGTCTATGAGGGAATGAAACAACAGCTCGGCGTAGAAGAATGACGACAAATTTACCGATGCAGAACCGCTATTACTAGGGTGTCGCATTCATTCACTTCTCCATCATGCGAGACCGGCGCGGTCTACAACGAGTCTCGCGAGATCGCTGTATGCAATGTAAATGATGCGAGAATCTCGTTCTCGCAGTGTTCTCGCATTCGCTGCTAGGGGATGGTAAGGCATCGATGTGTGGCAGAATCGAAGAAAGAATGGTCTCGCGAGATCTCGCATCTATGCGAGATTCTCGCACCCATCTCCGTTCATTTCATTAATTCTCGCGAGACAGCGCGGTCGTATTCATTTTCATGCGATATTCCCGTTCTCGTTCTCGTACGCGATTCCCTACCTATTACTTACCTCTTCGCATTGGCCACTCTTTCTCACTCGCTCATCAAAGAAAACCTGCGTGGAATGAACAACTTGACAATTTTAAAAAACGAAAAAAACAACAACTAGACAATTTCAAAAAACGAAAAAACAACAACTAGACAATTTTAAAAAACGAAAAAACAACAACTAGACAATTTCATATTATGTTGCATTTATTTTCCATAATTCGATCCCTATAATGCATAGTGCTGTGCAACAGCGATTTGCAGTCAGATTTTTTTTTATATTTGACACGGAAAATCATTCCGTTTGCGCTAATACAAACTGAACGACAGGTTCCTCGTCTTTCAAGACACCGAGTAGTCGGTACGTTTGAAATTCCTCCTGCATCATTGACCACGCTTCCTACAATAGCATGACTGCTAGATAAGTACACACAGAAAAATAACTACCGATTTGCTGGTCGTAGTTCTAAACTACACTCTATACTACCGCCTAGCGGTAGTTTTTAATGACTTCAGACGGTAGTTTCAAACTACCACCAACAAATCGGTAGTATTTACTGCCGAAATCGGTAGTTATTTTTCTGTGTGTATGTAGTATGGTGTCGCATTTGGTAAATTATTGACAGCCGTTCATTTCTATGAGTCTAACTTCATTCTTTAGCATTCTTCTATGCATTGCGGCGACCACCGCGCTGTAGAGATGTTAGACGGCTAGAAATTAACGGCTGTCAATAATTTACCATTTGTGATACCCTAGTAGTTAGTAGGGTGGGCCACTCGAACGTTTTAGCAAAACGACATCATTCTTTGTGTCTGCGCTATCTCTGCCCGGTCGTCTCATTCGCGAAGAGACGACCGCCCCCAAAAAGTTAGACGGGTATGGAATCGAGAGCCTCGAACCGTTCGAAGAAAGGTCGAACGATTCGAGGCTCGCGATTCCATAGCCGTCTAACTTTTTGGGAGCGGTCGTCTCTTCGCGAATGAGACGACCGGGCAGAGATAACGCAGACACAAAGAATTGTGTCATTTTGCTAAAACGTTCGAGTGGCCCACCCTATTAGTTAGCTAGAATAATTCTACCTGCATTGTGTGAACACATAACATGAGTTGACCAAGTCGAAAGGCAACGTCACACTTAAGATCATTCCTATAATATCTGAAAAATACGATATCACACCGTTGTGAACAGTAACAAACTTGCTCAACTCCTTGAAGACCTTCATTTTGATTCGATCACCAATTTCAACTATTTCTTCAGGCACCCAAGGTGCAAGGTCTGAAAAATGCTATGAATTATCATGAATATCTAGATAAGCAAATACGTACTGAAACTCCAAGTAAGCAGTATAAGTGCTGCATGAAATTCAATCTCGGTAAACCGTGCATTTCGTAGAGTAGCTCTCGTAAGTTTATTGTACTTTTCTGTATAATTCTTCATCAATCTATGAATATTTAACGTTCGATGATAACTGAGAGACGAACAACTCACTTTATTCCCTCTATCTTGTTCTTCTCTACATTGCAAAAAAATGCTTCTGGACACTCTGTGTCGTAGATCGAAGTTGTACTGAAGAAAACACTGAAATGTGAATACTTTCATCAAGGGTCTTCGCAAACAAATATTTTTCGCAAATATTAAAAAAAATATTTCAAAAAACACAAAAATGCTCACTATCGATCATCGTTTGGGAAAATCTTCTCCGCTAAGTAAAAACATTCCATCATGTAAGCTGTATTTGATGTCGCCAAAAATATTTCTTGCTGTAAAGAAGTTTTTTCTTCAAGTAGCGGTCACGTCTATATTTTACCTGATTGGCTTGTGAAATATTGCGAAATTCTGGAAAAACAATCGAGCATAGCTCAATCGAGTCCTGCATAAAGGACACAGAGGCATCGTTCATGAAAGAGTTCGTACCGTGGAAATAGGACTGAAAACATAACGATATGTCGAAATTCGAACGCTTCCTTAGATACCGTTCCTATTGGCGACCTTATTTCGTTGTGACTATCGCGATGGTGTTTTGTTCTCCATAGAGCCGATTCAAGCTGGGCTCGTTTTGCATAGCCTAGGCTAGAATGGGGATCATGAGTAATTCTGCCCTCCCCATTCTCTTCCGAGCTGTTGTCTATGATGTTGAAATACTACCGCTCGGAGGAGAATGGGGAGGTTAGAATTGCTTATGACCCCACTCTACTAGGGTTCTTTTATCAAGAGATTATTGACAGCTGGTGATCTCCTAGCCGTCTAACTCGCAGAGACGACCGCTAGGAATGAAGTTAGACGGCTAGGAGGTCACCGGCTGTCAACAATTTCTTGCCAAGAGAACCCCCACACTCTACCTTAGGCTGATGAATACTGTAAAAGAAGAAGCAAAAGAAGAAGTAACCCTACTTGAATTGTTCTCCCATTTCCAGCAAAAGAGAATCTCGTGAACCTTTCCCGAGCGTCACAGGTAATGAACATTGCTGAAATTATTGTTGAAAATCGCGCAATAAGCATTGTATGTGCCTGATTGCTTGGCGGAATAGTAGATATTTGCATAAACTTCTTAGGTAGTTCCATTCCAACAGAGACGCATTTGTCGAAGCGACAACGACGGCAGAGGAACGGAAGATCTATGTGGATGGTATCGATTTGAAATTTATGACATTCCTATTAATTCTTTTTCTTCATTTAGGCATCAAAGAAAAATTTTAATTTTAACATTTAAAACAAGTACATTTAAATGTCTTCCATAAATGAAGATAGACACGATAAAATATCGTTAAATGGGGAAAATATATAACTACAACGCACCTCGTCTCACTGGACACCCTCCCCTATTTTCCCTGCACGCGTATAACGTTCCTTTAAGATGCGTTCGCTTGAAGAAATTGGCGCACGCTCTGATGAACCATGTGACATGCATGTGATAAAAATCAAAAGTAAACCTGCACGAAAGGACTCCGAGGTTGAAGGTTTTCGTGGGCAGACTGCATATTTTACAGGGCCACGATATTGATTGCGACTGCGAAGGAGCAGACGACATGAAGAATAGGGACCGGACCGTCTAAAGAACCACGAAGTGCATTCCTGTTCTCTTATTCATTCGGTGTAGCTGTCTATCAGCGCCAAGAGGCAACTACTCCGAATGACCTAGAGAATAGGAATGCACATCAAGGTTCTTTAGACGGTTCCTAATGAAGAGGGAATGGGGGAATTCCCGGTGCACGAAAGAGGCTAGACTGTCAATCAATGAGAGAAAAAAAAGACGAGACGAGATAAGAAAGTGCACGAGTGAGGAAATGAGTCAACCTTGTGTGAGATCGTATCTACTAGGGTAGAGACCTCGAAACGCATGTCAATCGCATGCCGAAGTGCATTCGCTCTCCTAATTCTTCTCCGAGCGGTTGTCTCTTTCAGCTGATAGACTACAGCTCGGAGAAGAATTAGATAGAACGAATGCACTTCGGCATGCGATTGACATGCGATTCGAGGTCTCTACTACTGGGGTAGGCAACTAGTGACCGTGAATCCGCTCTCGATGCACATAACTACACCATTGAGCAAACGTCAATGCCACTCTTTTCTTTCAGAACAGAATGAAGGAAGTTTTCAAGAAGAAGTGAATGTTCTTTAAACTGACTTTCAACATATTTCACGCATATAAAAGCTCACTCGCAAAAAACTTTAACTGCTTCATCAATTAAAATGGCTATTCGTTTGATGTATTCCAATTCCATAACATCAGAATTATCCCTGAATATCTATCGAATATACGGCCGATTGCCCTTTGGAACACTGTTCCTTTGCTTCTCCTCCTGAGATGAAAAACACTCGCTCCCGCCAAAAGCGCGTCTGTTCCTCTCTTCTTTGTTTACCGTTCTCACCCTTCCCTGTCTTCCATTCTGTCTCTGCGTCTCTGTCCCGCACTGGCCGGTGACTATAGCACGCGTCCCTCTTTATATGTCGCTCTCACTGCGCGGAGAGTTGCCTTTCCTCCTCTTCTTCCCTAAACCTCTTCTCCGTGCTCTGACACATTGACTTATTTGTCTAGCATATGTATTATTCATCCTAAGTGAACTGTTATAGAACGGTGGTTACGTTTTTTGACCGACTATGCATTCGCGTATTTTCGTACTATTTCGTCGTTTCAAACTAACTCGGCCTTGATTAGGGATAGTTTTCAAAGTTTAGATATAAAGGCAAGAGCAACACTTCAGCTAGAGTGCATAATAGGGTTTCTAAATCGGGAGTAGAGTGCATTCGTCCGTTGTCTGATTCATGAGGAGTTGCTGTCCGTTGCAGGAATGAAACAACCGCTCATCGGGAATCAGACAACAGACGAATGCACTCTCTCCCGATTTGGAAACCCTAGTGCATAATAGAAGTTCTCTCACGGACGCAGCAATGAAGCCTGTTTTCCATTGCGCTATTCCTCTATTGTGCTCTCTCACATTGTTTTCCAAACAGCTTTTTGCAATGTTCGTTGTCCGCTTCACTTTCGCTTTCGACCCCTTACCACAGAGGTTTGTGATGTGTGATTTGAAGACGATTTTAGGTAACGAGCCCAGCAATTTCTCCTTGCTTGAGAAGTCGAACATGGTGGAATCGTTTCAGAAAGAAGAAGACGATTTGGGGGCTATGCAATCAGTGGCTGACGAAGATGTAGCGGTTTTTCATTGCAAAAATATTTTGCTAATTATTTGTAATTAGCTTATAAGAAGCCAAAACAGGTCATATTTAATATTGCAGGACGAACCGCGCCCTCCGATACATTCACTTCCGCCCGAATTGGTTCAACATATTGCTTCCCACCTTCACAGTTGTGATGTGAACTCACTCCGATCCACATCAAACTACCTGAAACTTTGCTTAGAACAAGACTTGAAGAAGTCTTATGAAATGTAAGCAATTGTGTTTCTAAAACGGTAGCAAAGTGCATTTTTCATTCATCTAATTTCCTAGGAGTTGTTATCTCTACGAGCGATAGACGTGTTGACTATTTATTATTTAGTTTCACTTTTGAACCGCCTAGTAAGCAGCCTCTTATACAATTCATGTGTATCTTTGGCTTAAATTCATGAAATACATATTTTGTGAGCTTAAATGAAGAGCTAAAATATGAAATCACTAATTTGTCACTTGTTTCAGGCGGAATATTCAATTTAATCTGTTCCTAAATTCATCGACACGATATTGCATTTTTTGGCGCAGGAGCTCTGGCTATGTCAGTATTACGGCCGTGAAGCGGGACGAAGGGATTTTTGCAAAGGAGGTCAACATCAAAGACGAAACGAACGTAAGTCATTAAGTACGCCTCTGACATTGCATTCTTCTTCGAGCCGTGCACCAGGGGTTCAAGATATGGTTGGCAGTTTGAGTACGAAAGTGCATTCGTTATCTTTGCTGCTCCCCAGAGCTGTTGTCCCTCGTATGCGGGAGACAACAGCTCTGCGGAGAAGCAGAGATAACGAATGTACTTTCGTACTCAAACTGCCAACCATAGTTCAAAAACAGTAAATTCGTCGTCATTCTTCTCCGCCGCGCGGTCGTCTATCATGGAGTGAGAGAACCGCGCTCCGGAGAAGAATGACGGCAAATTTACCGATTTAGAACCCCTACCATGCACACATAAAAACTGTCGGATTGCCATCTAACTATATATAATTTCAAACTGTTACAGTAACTGTCATGTGTTAATCTGATTTTCGCTGGTCATTTTTTTCTGTGTGTGGTAGACATAGTTTTGGGCTAGAAAGTGTTCAGAGAAAAGCTGAATCTATACAATTCTTAGGTAACGATTCCACCTGATTACACCGTCGAATCGTGGAAGTTTTCAATCACAGAGAGATTATTAGGCAGGACTATGGACGAGTGTCTCGACGCTATTATGGGCAGGTAAATAGTTTCTCTTCATTTCAAACTAGGGATCGCATTATGGAACGTTATTGACAGCCGTCCATTTCTACCCGTCTCACTTCATTCCAAGCGGTCGTATCTGCGAAGTGAGAGGTGACCGCTAGCTAGGATGTTAGACGGCTAGAAATTGACTGCTGTCAATAACGTTCCATAATGCGATCCCTATTTCAAACTATCCCAATTCTGCCGATAAGCCAGTTATTGATATAAAACAGTTCATGTTATTTTCATAGTAATATTAATGCCCCAGACATGGAAGCCAAACTGCTATGTTTAAGGTTTTAAAGAAAGTACATGTTTCATGCTGCATTGAAAGTAAACACACACAGTGATCTCGAAATTGTTTGGAAAATATTGCATAAACCTCTTCAATGCTAATTTCAGCACAGGTGGATCATTAGAGGTAATTGTTCGTGGAAGCATGGACGAAGCCTCGCTTTTAAATATAAGCCCGATTTTGAGCCGCTGCAACAAGCTCGTACTCAGCTGCAACCTAGTGAATGTGAGCACCACCCTTGAAAATTAACAGCAAAATCACTTTAGATAAGCCGGGAGATGCAATACGCAAATTTGTATAATCCGAAACGGCACCTGACAATTACAAGCGAATTTTGCATAAACGGTGTTCGAAACAGTTTCCAGCTGTTGGAAAACTATCAATTTTGGGCAGGTTTGTTCACAACATTTCTACGTTTTGAAATGTCTGCATTTTTCAGAGGCGGGTTCAGGCGAATTTTCCGTTGCTTGTAAGGGCATTAACATCACGGACAATCAACTAGCGACTGTATTCCGCAGGAAAGATCTTCGAACATTTCGTTGCGACGAGATAATTAGAGAAGTAACATTGCAGGGAATTCGAAATGCAATACAGGTACATTTTGTGATATAAAGTGGTTTCACTCAACTTATTGTTAGATACACTACTGTGAAAAGCCCGTGCGCATTTTTTTGTTTTCCATAACTTTGCTCAATGTTCCTGGTATACATGAGGTTGCATAACAATTTTGCATCTCGATCCCTCATCAAATTTTTTTGACCTTGAACCTCGGGTCATGGTTCATTTTGGGGGTATTTTAAAATATTTTTTTCACTATCTACCAAAATCACCAAAAAAATTCTACAGGAATGGAAACTGGAGTTTTATTTATGAGGTGTTGGCTATGGGTACTGGGGGCAATTTGGCCATAAATGTTCAACTTTTTGTAGATCAGCTATTGTCGGCGTAGACGTTTCCGACATCTGAAAAACGGCCCTCACCGAAACGCTATTTATGAAGAGCTAGGCTCATGAAATTTTCAGGGATGTTGCCCGACTACCCCAGCATAATTATCGGCTACCAATACAGTCATTTTTCCTTTGCCCCTGTGCAAGGCGGTCGAAGAAGTGCAATAAGGGGCCCAATTTGCCGATTTTTCCTGCAAAGTTGAAGCGACCTAAAATTCGAATCAAAGTTGTTTTGAAGACAATGCAGGTTTTTGGACCTAAGGAGGAGGATTCATTCCATATCAATTCAGCAATAATTAATCATGTGGTCAAGTATTATCAACAAAAAAATTCACGGAGATTCGATAAGTTTTGGACAATCAAAAAAGTGCACACTGATTTTTCACAGTAGTGTATATTAGGGTTTCTAAATCAGTAGTAAAGTGCATTTCTCATTCGTCTGATTTCCGCGGAGCAGTTGTCTCTACATTCGACAGACAGCCGCTCCGAGTGGTTTAGACGAATGAGAAATGCACTTTACTAACGATTTAGAAACCCTAGTTTATATCGACAGCTTTGGCCCCACTTACGATGCCCTAGAGCAAATCCTATGGCATTTTGTTGCAGGTTCTGCTTAACTCGAGACCTGACGTCCACATAGGAGCGATTTGGACAGACTGCAGTGAGCAGGAATTTGACGAAGCAATGGGAAGAATAATTGGGAACGAAATTGTCACGCGAACAGATGCTCATTTTTATCGTTTTCAATCACCGCAGTTAAATAAATGTGTGCAAGTGACTTGGACCATTGTGGAGTTACTTTCGAGACCTGACGTTCCATAAGTGTCAAAAGTGTTACTGTTCGTCGTTTGCAATAATGGGACAAGTCGCGTTGTCGTTTATGTGTGCTGAATTGTGTTTATGCTTTTACATGTTTTTGCATTCCCTATGTTAAATATAAGAAAGTACGGAGAAGTGCACAGCCGGCTAACTATATTCCCTTTGTAGCTTTGTTGAGCTAAGGTTGCGACCAGGGTTTCAAAATCGGTAAATTTGTCGTCATTCCTCTCCGCCGCGCGGCTCTGACAACCGCGCGGCCGTGAAGAATGACGACAAATTTACCGATTTTGAAACCCTAGTTGCGACCCAGGGCAGAAACCTTCAAGAAGAGAACCAAATACACTAAATTCATTGATAAGCGATCATACTATCGATTTCACTTACACTCAGTGTCGAATGCGGCGTTGAGATTGTCCTATGAGAAGACTATGCAGTATGCAGTTACTGTCTAGCATTCACTGGGAATTTTATACATAGAAATATCAAAAACCACCAAGACTTAATAACCTAATAAATATCATCGTACTCAAAACTCTGAACTAAATCGCGTGTTTTTCAATTAAATAGCCGAACAATGTGTCTGAAAAACTGCAACATTCAAAATTGCAGATTTTCCACTTCCACTAGAGCTGTGGAATGAGCTATTTTACTCACATAAATATGAGCTCCTGGTAGACTGTTGGGGTAGTAACGACGTCTTCACGGAGGACCGATTTTGGGCAGGTATTGCTTCCAATTTGTTATTCTTGCACAGTCAGCAAATGTAAAAAATTTCGGAAGCAGGTTGGAGGAGACTTAAGATTGATAGTGATTCCAATGACTTGCACTCGCCTGAGCCTATCACTGATGCCCAATTAGCATGCGTAACCGCAAGAAATGATCTGGACTACTTTGAATCTAACAAAGTAATAGGACCAACTCTTGAGGGAGTCAGAAACGCAGTTCAGGTACAAGTTGTTGTATTATGAAAGTAAAATACACATCGTTGGCACTATATTATTAGTTTCCGTTTTATGTTCGAAACATTCTACTGGCTAAAACCCAGACAAGGTTGGCCTGGCCAGAAATAAGATATAAATATAGGCATGCATACATGATTTGACAATTTCAGAACTTACTCGGTTCGCAGAGATATGCCGTATCCTTGAAATAGAAGGCGAGTTCGACGATGTTAACGAACTTAAATCTGTCTTGGGCAAGAAAATCGGATGCGAAGAAATCATGTCATTCGAACACCCAGATGCCGATGACTTCGGCCTTACGCAAAGTCGAATGTTTCGCTACATCTCAAGTTCTTCATCAGTGATGTTGATTGCAAAAGAAATGTATCTCTGCATCTTGACCGAAACACCTGATGAAGAATTTAACGAAGTCGTACGTACCTTTATTACGGAGGGCTGATCACGTTTCGTATCGTTCTTACATTTAGGTCATAAATAATCGACAAACAATTTTCATCATTCCTCGTTATTTATAATTATAATATAGAGATCTTATGATATAATAAAGCTGCCTGTGGAATATTTGTGTTTCTGTCATTAATTGCGTCAGTTGGAAGAGAATTTCGGAATGCGATCTGAACTCGAGGAGGCTGCCACGCTGAATTCACTGATCTATACATGTGAGCAGTGTTCGGCATGCTAGTGGGGGGAGGGAGGTGATAGTGGATACCTCTTCCATCATTGGGGGGGGGCTGTATTTATTTATCGCCTCTACCTGAGAATAAATAAACTCTTCATGTCACTTGATAGAACATGGGAAGTTCCCATGTTCTATCAAGTGACATGAAGAGTTTTTTGCTATTTTTGCTTCTCTACCTACGCTCAAAACACTCTCGCTCGCCCAAACCCGCCCCAATCTGTTCCTCTCTTCTCTGTATACCGTTCTCACCCTTCCCTCTCTTCCATTCTGTCTCTGCGGCTCTGTCACGCGCTGACCGGTGACCACAGCACGCGTCCCACTTTTGGACGCACTCACCGGGCGGAGAGTTGCCCTTCTTCCTCTTCGTCTCTAAACCTATCCACCTCGTTCTGTCACACTGCCCTATTTGTTGAATGCATAAGCTCTCTTAGAGACGCAACAATGCAGCCTGTTCCTCTATTGTGCTCTCTCTGTCAAATTGTTTTCCAAATAGCCTATGGCGATGTTCGTTGTCCGCTTCCCTTTTTTCTTACCACAGAATTTTGTCTGTGTGATTCGAACATGATTTTAGGGTGACACTACTGCAATTTCTCCTTTCCTGAGAAGTCGGAAGTAGTGGAATCGTTTCGAAATAAGAAGGCGATTTGGGGCAATGCAAGCGGGGGCTAAGGAAGAATTAAAGGCGTTTTGTTGCAAAAATTCGTTCGCTAATTTCTTGTAATAGATACTAGGGTGGACAAAGGAAGGAATTACTGACAGCCGTCCAAAAGTGCATCATTTCTTCGTCTGTGTCTATAATCGCCCGGTCGTATAATATTTTCGGTTCGAATCCACCACTAGTCATGACGGCTGTCAATAATTCCTTCCTTTGTCCACACTAATAGATTCATATCCGTAATGAATCGCTTATAAGAAGCTAAACTGGTTTTTTTCGGCTTCTGAAGGAGTAAAAATATTTCTATATTCCAGGACGAACCGCTCCCTCCGATACATACGCTTCCATATGTATTGGTCCAATACATTGCTTCTCACCTGCGCAGTTGTGATGTGAACTCGCTCCGATCCTCATCCAACCACCTCAAACGTGATGTTGAACAGGATTTGAAGAAGTCGTATGAAGGGTAAGCACTAGGATTTATAAAGGGACAACATTGTCCATTTACCATTCGTCTAATTTCCGAGGAGCGATTATCTCTACGAGCGATAGATAATCGCTCCGCCTGGATTAGACGAAAGACAAATACAGTTTACAACCGTTTTGAAAACCCTAGAAAGCGCGCTCTTCGATAGATTTGTATCTTTAGGCTGCAATTAAAGCAACATGATGTTTGTGAATTTGAGAGAAAAAAGATGGAAATCCCTAATTCGCCCATTGTTTCAGGCGACAAGTTCTGTTCAATTTATTCATGAATTCATCATCTACGCGATATTACGTATTTTGGCGCCAGAGCTCTGGCTATGTCAGTTTTACAGCAGTGAAGGGGAACGGAGTGATTTTTGCAAAGGATGTCAACATCAAATACGAAACGAACGTAAGTCATTAAGTACATCTCAGATATTGCATACCTACTAAGGTTGGCAGTTAGACTACTTAAGTGCATTCGCTATCTCTGCTTCTCCACAGAGCGGCTGTCTCCCGCTTACGAGGAACAACAGTTCTGGGGAGCAGCAGAGATAGCGAATGCACTTAAGTAGTCTAACTGCCAACCATAATACCTACTAGCGTGTCAACACAAAAAAGCGTCGGATTTCCATCTGACAGTGACAGTTTCAAACTGTTCGGTGGTAATTCGACAGGTTTGTTGACAGTTTCTTTCTGTGTCTGGTAGATTTTGCGCGTGAAAGTCTTCACAGCAAAGTTGAAAGTAACCGAATATTAGGCAAAGATTCCTCCTGGTTACACGAAGGAATCGTGGAAATCTTCACTCAAAGAGAGATTAGAAGGCTGGACTATGGACCAGTGTCTCAACGCTATTATGGGCAGGTAAATAGCTCTTGTAACATGAAAATGTTCACAAGATTTATTTTGTCACAAGCGACCCCACACGTAGGGTTTCTAATTCGGTAGTCAAATTCATTTCTGATTATTTCATACTCCACGAAGCGGTTGTATCTAAGAGTGATTGATAACAGCTCCACGGAGAACGGAAGAATCAAATATGAATTTGACTACCGATTTAGAAACCCTACCCACAATATATGGAAGAATTATTGGGAACGAAATAGTCACGCGAACAGATGCTCATTTTTATCGGTTTCAATCACCGCAGTTAAATAAATGTGTGCAAGTGACTTTGACCATTGTGGAGTTGCCTCCGAGACCTGACGTATGTTCTATAACTGTCAAATGTGTTACTGTCCCTCGTTTGCAATAGGTTTTCTAAATCGGGAGTTGAGTGCATTCGTCCGTTGTCTGATTCCCGATGAGCTGTTGTCTCATTCCTGCACACACAACCGCTCCTCGTGAATCAGACAACAGACGAATGCACTCTACTCCCGATTTAAAAACCAAAGTTTGCAATAATCGGACAAGTTGCATCGTCGTTTATGTGCGTTGAATTATGTTTATGCTTTTACATGTTTTTGCATTCCCTATGTTAAATATAAGAAAGTACGGAGAAGTGCACAGCCGGCTAACTATATTCCCTTTGTAGCTTTGTTGAGCTAAGGTA